>JAEAOA010001926.1:0-112500 GCA_016746295.1 Potamilus streckersoni
ATAGTATAATAATGTTAAATTGCGTGATATAGCTAAGAGAAGCTTTATGGGAGAACCTAATAAAATAGCGACTGCTTTTGCAGGTTTTGATAATAGTTATCAGTTTGATAATCAAATTGTTTTAGTAAATTTTACTGCAACTAATCTTTACCACCTATTACAGACAATTGTAAAACGTGAGCTCGAAAAACACAAAAGTATCAGATTATTTGTGCAATATCATGTTATATTTTCAAAGTTAGTTATAATGGAAGAATTAACTAACAAGGAAATTGCAGAACCTTATATTAACGCAAAATCGAGACGTGTTTTGCTTGGGACTGATCTGTTATCACTATCTGATGAAATACACCAAGAAATTGGAAAAAAAATAGAGGAATTTAGTCAATTAGGTTCGGGTTGGAAGTTTGAAATGATCAAAGGAATATTGTTTCACACGATGAAATATAATGTATTACGAGGTAGTTCATACGTCGACCTGCCACCAAAAATAAAAGTAAAAGATGTTGTATAAACATCAAAAACGTAGATAACAAATGTTTCCAATGGGCTGTTCTTTCCGCACTATTTCCAGCAGAAAAAAACGCTACTCGTGTTGAAAGGTATATCAGTCATGTGTCTAGATTAAATTTTAAAGATATTAACTTTCCAGTGGCAGAAAATCAAATACCAAAATTTGAAAAGCAGAATAATGTTTCAATTAACGTTTTCGGACTAGATGAAAAGGAGGACGTATATCCGAGATATATTTCAGAAAAAGCTTCACAATCAACTATAAATTTACTGTACTACAAAAATCATTATGTTTGGATTAAAAACTTTAACGGACTAGTTGGTAGACAGTACAATAAGGATAAGAACAAAAAGTTCTTTTGTTACCGCTGCTTGCATGGCTGTACAAGCAATGAAACATTACAAAAGCATTTGCAGTACTGTAGTGATGTGCAAAGAATAACAATGCCATCTAAAAAAGATAGTGTGTTACAGTTTGTCCATCATAATCACAAACTAAAAATTCCTTTCGTCATATACGCTGATTTCGAATGCCTACTTCAACCTGTACTTGGTGTAGAAAATAATCCTAATCAATCGAGTACAAGAAAAGTTCAAAATCATGTTCCGTGTGGAGTAGCGTATAAGGTAGTTTGTTGTACTGATTCTAGATTATCTAAATCAATCAAATTATATCGTGGTAAAAATCCAGCTGTTTGGCTTCTCAAGCAGTTGATTAACGAAGTTGATAATATATTTACTCATTTGAAAAAAGTAACGCCAATGTTAAAATTAACACCTCAACAAGAATCCGCTCACGAGCAAGCAGAAATTTGTCATATTTGTGAAAAAGCTTTTGACGATGATAAAAAAGTACATGACCATTGTCATTTGACTGGACAGTATCGTGGAGCGGCTCATAATCAGTGTAATTTAAAATTTCATGCTCCAGATTTTATTCCGGTTATTCTTCACAATTTTCGAGGATATGATAGCCATATTATAGTAGAAGCTTTTGGTGATCCTGAGATAAAAGCTCGTCTAAAACTCGATAACATCATCAAATGCATCCCAAATAATTTTGAAAAGTACATGTCAGTTACGCTAGGTAAATTGCGTTTTATTGACAGCCTGCAGTTTATGGCAGCCTCGTTAGATGAGCTAGTAAAGGTTGTAGTAAATTTGATAACCTAAGAGACTGTTTTGGAGATAAATTTAATCTACTAGCTAAAAAAGGAGTTTTTCCATACGAATACCTCGACGATTGGAGTAAATTTGATGAAATATCTTTACCTGACAAAGACAAATTTTACTCACAACTTAAAAATGAAAATATAACTGATGACGAGTACAGGTATGCACAAGATATCTGGAAAGAGTTTGATTGTGAGACTTTTGGTGATTATCATGATTTATACCTGAAAACTGACGTGTTATTATTAGCAGATGTTTTTGAAAGTTTTCGTGAAGTGAGTTATAATAATTATGGACTAGATCCTTGCTGGTATTATTCTGCCCCTGGGTTGTCATGGGATGCTTTGCTAAAGTTTAGTAAGGTAAGGTTAGAATTACTGACTGATGTTGATATGTTCAATTTTATTGAAAAAGGTATCCGAGGTGGTATTAGCGTGATAACAAAAAAATATGCTGAAGCAAACAACAAATACCTGAAACAGTATAACCCTGACCTTCCTTCGAAGTATATAATTTATCTAGATTGTAATAATCTTTACGGTGGTTCGATGGCAGAACCAATGCCTTTTAGCGGATTTCATTGGATCACGGTTGATCGATTTCTATCAGAGACAGAAAAAAAGATACCTGACGATGTTTCCTATTTCGTTGAAGTTGATCTTGATTATCCAAATTCGCTACACAAATTACATAACGATTACCCTTTCTGTGCGGAATCGATGGTTATAGATTATAGTTTGTTATCAAAAGAACAACAAGCGTTAGCATCACCAAGGCAACATTCCATGGTCAAGAAACTAGTACCAAATTTACTTGATAAGAAAAATTATGTTTTGCATTACAAAGTTTTAAAACAAGCAGTCGATGCTGGTCTTGTGTTGAGAAAAGTTCATCGTGTACTAAAATTTAATCAGTCGCCGTGGATGAGAGGTTATATTAACTCCAACACTTCAAGAAGAGCTGCAGCGAAAACAGAGTTTGAGAAAAACTTCTTTAAACTGATGAACAATTCCGTTTTTGGTAAGACGATGGAGAATATTAGGAAACGTGTAAATATTGAAATAGTTAATGATGTCAATCGCAGAAACAAACTTGTGTCAGACGATGATTTTGTGAGCATGAAAATATTTAATGAAAATCTTGTTGCGATACAAAGAAGAAAAACAAATCTAAAACTAAACAAGCCGATCTATGTTGGAGCTGCAGTGTTAGATTTATCAAAGTGGATGATGTACGATTTTCATTACACTTTTGTTAAAAATCAGTGGCCGGCTAGTAGATTATTGTTTACTGATACTGATTCACTCGTGTATGAAATTGAATGTGAGGACATCTATCAGGACATGTACAATAATCGACATCTGTTTGATCTTTCCGATTATCCACGTGACAGTAAATTTCATGACGACACAAATAAAAAGGTTATTGGTAAGTTTAAAGATGAAATGAACTCGAGCGCTATCAAATACTTTATCGGATTACGTAGTAAAATGTATGCCGTATTGTTAGATAATAATAAAATAACGAAAAAAGCCAAAGGTCTGCCTCGTAATTTTGTTAAAAAGTTTATGAAATTTGATGACTACAGGTATGCGCTTGATGGTGGTGTTAGTTTTATGAGAGCTATGGCAATTCGAACTAATCATCATAAACTCGAAACAGATGTCATTATCAAACGTGGATTGTATAATTTTGATGACAAACGCTATTGTGAAAATGGGGTAGATACATTTGCCCTTGGGTATTGTTATGATGATAGATCTATACTCGACATTATCTTTTCCAACTGAAATTTTATCTAAACTTATAAAATAATGCTTGAAAATTTGACAATGACAAATAGCTACAATAGTAACATCAAATATCTAATGATGGACGGTAAACAATTGACAGTTGAATTTAATAATGAAACATCAGGTATATGTTTTAATGGAACATGTGACAAGTTAAAACTTTCGCTCATCAGATCTGATAACAGCATGTATTTCAATTATCTCGAACAATTGTATCAAAAGTTGCTAGCGGAATTTAAAAACTTTCACAGCCCCATTAGCCAACAAAACTATACTAAACTCACAATTGATCTCGATCGGTCAAAGGTATATTTTATCAACAAAAAATATCCTCTGAACAAACCAGAAATGAAAGATCTGTTTGAGTCCCGTCGCTGTGTGAGTGGTAAAGTAAAATTTAGTATCTATAGTCGTGATAGTGAAATATTTTTAATATCAACAGTTGAAACATTAATCATTGGTAACGAGATATAAAATAATATCATTTTCATTCTAATGCTAGTTTAATTTCCACCTTGTTAACTGAAACGTTCTAATACACAGTTTAATTTTCATCCTGTTATCTTGTGGTAAAGTAGAGCGGGCGCTTTTGCCGATATTTAGAATAATAGTATTCCTCACAACAAGGGCGCTGTTCTAAAAGGAGACAAATTAGGCAAAGAGGGCGAGGGGGTGGGGAGGGGGAGGGGGGTGGTGAGGAGATTGAATTATAAGGGGGGGGGGGGGTATTTTTTAAGGGGTATGGTGTGGGTTTTTTTGTGGGTGTGGGGTGGATTTAAAGGGTGGGGGTTTTTTTTGGGGGGGGGATGTTGGGTGTAGTGTGGTGGTGGGGGGTGGTTTTTTTTATATGTGGGTTAAATGGGTGGAGTGAATTATGGTTGTAAAAATAGGTGTTGTTGGTAAGTGTGTGTGGTATTGGGAAGGTTGGGAGGATGGATGGTTGGAGTTTTAATTTAGAAGGGTTTTTATTTATATTTAGGAGGTTGAGGGGAATAGTGGGAAGTGGTCTAAAGCGCTGTCCGTTACTGATCACTGCCATCTCACCTCTGTCTGCGTGGGTTCGAATCTAGGATTCGGCGAATGTAGATATGTGAGAAAGCTTGCCAGTAGCTTCTCCTGGGTCGGTGGTTCTTTCCGGTGATTTCCCGGTTTCTTCCTCCACCATTAATACTGGCCGCCATAAATAGCCTATCGTGTGCTGAGGAGTGGCGTTAAGCCCAACAACAACAACAACTTCTTAATGCTGTGCATACCACTTTTATACTATGCTTCTTTAGAATTACTGCTACTGTGGCCTAGTACCACCCTGCAGACATCGTAGCGACCTGACTGGAAAATTGTTAAAACTACCTTAAAATCTCTCTCTCTCTCTCTCTCTCTCTCTCTCTCTCTCTCTCTCTCTCTCTCTCTCTCTCTCTCTCTCTCTCTCTCTCTCTCTCTCTCTCTCTCTCTCACACACACACACACACACACACACACACACGCGCGCGCGCGCGAGGTGGTACAAACCCCAGCAAAATCTTACCAAAGATTTAAAAATGGTACCAATAGCTGCCTTGCTTGGCGCTCAACATTAAGGAGTTAGTGTTAGGACTGGTCTGCCTGTTGTCATGATAATGTACCATGCTGGTGGGACATGCTAGATGTCACCTAAACTACCACTGTGACTCAAATTTTTAAAGCTTTGTTAGAAACACACTGACAGGCAGACAGACAGACAGACACACACACACAATTCTTTAATGATATAAAACATTCAACTGAATCTGATTTTAAAATGGCATAATAATGATATTAATGACAAACAAATGTTCTTGGTGATGGTGGCGTTTTCAATTATGTGGGTCTAAAAAGTGCGATATTTTGGTGGTGTTGGTGGGGAAATAGAATAGAAAAACAACTTATCTCCGTATGGCTACAACGGACTACTTCCCTGATTCCGACCTAAACCACTTTTTCGAAGATGTGATACATAAACTAGTAATCACACTGTATCGTTTAGACATTTGCTTTCCACTCGAGTTCGTTTTATGTGTTGGAAGAGTACAGTAGATGTAGTCTATGCTTATGGAATTTGTGCAATAATTAAGATTTATATTGAGCGCCCGCAGATATATTTTCACGGGGGTTGGGGACCAAAGGAGTCGAACGTTTTGTCAGTAAAGTAAGACCAATCTGTACCATACGTACTTTATTAATAAAAGTTCGGACTCGTATGGTCAAACATGTAGTGGTCAGCTATTACTTTTCACCTATAAACCAAAGAACATCTTTAGATGTGAATTAAGTGATGGTGGTAATTCACCCCACCCTACCCCTTTGCCCTGATGTGCGGGCGTCCATTGGAAATAACAGTTTCTTATTGGTTAATTAACGTGCGTTAGGTCATCAAGCATTGCGTCCTTGAAGCGACTGTTGTCTACATTCTATCGGTATTGTTATTCCCTGTGGACATATTTATGCGAATGTGTTGCAAATTTATTTTTAAAAAGTCACTTTTCACTGTGCTCAGTTTCCATCTATAGCATTTATTTATAAATAGCATTCTCAGCCTGCGTGACAATGGTTATCTTGACCTAATTTCATGGAGTTTTCTACAAGCGGGTGATTGATGCTGCGATTCTGTATTTTCCCTTAGCCTTGGTGGTTGACTTGATGGTGAGTATGTCTTTAATATACACGTTAGTTCATTAGGCCAAAGGAGTCTGCAGTTTTATCAATAAAGCACGACGAAATTTATTACATGAAATCACCTCACCGGTATAGGTATCACGGTACCAATTGCTTTTCCATAGACCGCAATGCTAATGTTTTGCGAAATAAATATACTTTCTATCCTACCTCAGCATGCATGTCACACACTGTCACATAGAACAATGTTAGATTGTTAATTTGATAACATCGAAAATAGGTACTCCATTGCATTTAAGAGAGATAACTCTGCTGGAACTAGACAGGGGTAAAAGTTATCTAGTTACACCGGCCACATTTTCAGTCAGGTGTTCCACATTTTAAAAAAATCTTAAAAAATACAAAATGAGATCTATATATAAATTTAACATAATTTCAAATGATGTCAAGAGGCTCAACTTTTTTTAAAGCCTAACAGAAAGTACAACTCTTACATAATGCACCAATCATAGCTAGTTTTGTTGTTTATTTCTGAATGCAATGTTCCCTACACCTTAAGCTCCGCCAACCTGGTGTTGTACAATTGGTACCGTTATACCTATAGTCGAACGCTATATTATCGCAGACTTTATATTATCGCGGCAAATGGAATTCTCCGATTAATTTTGGACACGCGTCGTCTAGCGGTTGTTCACGCATGAAAAGCTCTAGCGAGTAAGGACACAAATATCTTATAGCGCAATTTCATCAAAAATGGCAACAATTTTATACAATTTGCAATAGAAAAGAATGAACATCACTTTTTTGTAAAGTGCATGCAATTGCGTTGATCACCGTAAACGAAACTCCAATCAAATTTGCTATACATGCATTCGATTTGATTACGAAAATTATTCAGTTTATCGTCTGATGTTTGATGATTATAGGTCATATCCTGATAGTGACCTACATGTCATAACAAGGTCAAGGTTGCAATTTAATTTCATGATATCCATTATGGACCTAAATTGACACAAAGATACTAATGAGCCTACTTATCCAACATAAATAAGAAAGCAATAATAGTTAAAATACTTTTAAAAATAGTAATATTTCAATAATAATAATGTTAATAATTGATTTTTTCGTTTATATATATATATATATATATATATATATATATATATATATATATATATATATAATTTGTAATATGTATACTTAATTACTGAGATCATTTATTATGTAAAATTACCTTTGTACTGTTTCAATCACATGCATATGTGAGAAATGGGCTAGAGTTTTACATAGAGAATTATAAAGATTGTTAGCTTCTAGTCAGATTTAATTCACTTTTAGGTTACTGAATAGTACGTCAGTGCATTTATTAATGCATTATGTTAAAATTTACTGATTTTTTTAAAACTTTGTCTTTTCATAGATCATCTTTTTACCACCAATTGAAATTAGGAGTGGCTTTCTCAGAGTAACCCTATTTGCTCAACAACCTTCCCAGGAGAAACTAACATTTTTCTTATGAGTTATGAAAGTTATAATTCAGATCTAGATCACACCCATTATCTTAATTTTGATTGGATGTCGCTGTGAAGCAGTCCAATCAAACTTAGCAGACAATGTCCCTCTTGCTGTCGGTCAACATGGGGACAGATGAGACCCCTTGTTCACCCAGAGGGTTTCCTTTGATCATAGGACTAATCTTTAATACCTAGGTATGATGACTACAAGCCTTAGTCAAATGACCAAATACCTAGGTATGATGACTACAAGCCTTAGTCAAATGACCAAATGACTAAGCAATCACCTGCAAGCAATCAACTAGGTCAGAGATTAACACTAGCCCACTGCAATATTTAGACACCCAGTAATATTTTAGTTTATACATGACACTACAGCTGAGGATTGGCAAACATGACACACCAACCACCCCCACACTTGAGAATAAAATCAGGAATTTATTCCACCCAAATTTTGTAAATGCAAATGTGTAGTACTATACACAATAAAAGAACAAAATCATGATGAAGCTATGTGATGACCACAGACACGAATATACACACAACATACAGTTATATACTGGACTATCTATGCCATTTAGCGCTCCTGCTCATGAAATCGGAGCCCCTACATTTTGGGTTCCTTTCAAATATCTGATCTTAATCTTGTACTGCTGTAAGAACAGCTACCATCTCATCAAGCGTCCATTCAACAATTTCGCTTGTGTGAGATAGGCAAGAGGTTGATGGATGGTTTCTAATATGAACTTCTGCCCATATAAGTACCACTCAAACTGAGATTACTTGAACATGACTCCGAGGCATTCCCTCTCCGATACGGAATAGTTCTTCTCAGCAGAAGACAGTTTTTGACTGCCGTACCCAACTGAATAAAGCATCCCCTCATTCTTTCAGTAGTACTATTCCTAGGCCTGAGTCACATCATCAGTGGGGAGCACAAAGTCTTTGGACAGATCCAGTAGACTGATGACATCATTGGATATCAGCCTATCCTTGAGTGTTTCAGTATTAGGAAAGTGTGCTCACATGCATTCATCCAAATATCTTTACTCTGGGCTGGTTTCCTGGTAGGGTCAGACAGTTGCCCTGCAATCAGACTGAAATCAGCCACATTCCTCTGCTAATACCCTCAAACACAAGGTGCAACTCAGTGGGTCAATATTCCTGGAAGCTCCACTCTTCAAGTGTGACTGCTCGTATCTCTCTGCCATGCAGATGCTCTCTTCTAGAGACCAGTGCTCACAACAAGGTATACTGTCAACTCTTGAAGATACTCAGGAGTGCTCCTTGAGTATAACCTTGTGTAACCCGTCATCTGATCGTTCTACTTTAGCCATCTTCATTGACTTCTTAAACAACTGTTGAACATGGGTGTGGAATTGAAAGTGGGTTTCTGTTACCTTTTTCTTCAGGTCCTGAAAACATTTATGGTACATTTAGGTGCTCATCCAATAATACCAAAGAAAGGCCTTCTTGGGTGTGTTTTAGTAGTCTGCTCCATCTGTGGCTAAGTTATGGTAAACTTCGTGAGCTGCATCTTGCAAAAAGGCAGACATAAATTGACCAGTTTTGCTGAGAGAACTTTATGAAAGCACACGAGTTTCTCAAATTGCATAAGGAAATTGTCAATGTGCTCTTCTTTGTCATTGAATCGTGGCATACTTTTATGTAGCATTCAGTGGTCAATAATTGATTGTACGATGTCTCCAGAATTAATACTGTAATCTTTCCTATCGGTGGTCCTAGATTCTACCCTTAATTTTCACATTTTGTGGGCATGAGCAAGCTCTTTCTTTTGTGTTCACTGCACACCTGGCCAGCACCTTCTAACAGCTGCCTTGCTAGGCACTCAGCATTAAGAGGTTAGTGTTAGGACTGGTTGGACTAGTGTTAGGATAATGTGCATGGGTGGAACATAATGCCATACATCACTATGAACTGCCAGTATCATAGTAATATGACTGAAAATATTTTAAAGCTACATTGAAAATATGCATCACACACACACACACATGCACACACACACACTTTCCACTTCTTGTGTATGCATATTTATGAGGTCGCAAGTTTTAGGTGTAAACAAAAAAACAAATGTTTTTAACCAAAATCCATGCCCCCAAATAAAACTAACAATAATTTGCTTAAAATAGATTGATTGTATTTGTTCCATAGGTATCCTTCAATCAGACATGGTTTTTATAATGATTGAATCCAACATACAGAATGATAAATTCAGAATCAAATTACGCTGTATAAAATTAAATGATTTCAAACACAGTAACGGAATGATGAATTCAGATTCCAAATGAGACATAGTATGAAATGAATTGATTTCAAGAAACAAAAAAAATTGAATGAAAAATTCTAATTCAAGATTAAATCTTATCATTAAGAAGTATGTTACAACATTACACTTTATTTAACATAAACTGCAAGGAAGTAGAAGAAAATGGAATGATTTCTGCAAACGAGTTTGAACGATAGTCACCTAATGCTAAAAATGAAATAACTGAATGATAATTAAAAGTTGTATTACTTTCGCCTTGAAATATAACAAAATTACATGCCATAAAAGCAAATCACATCCACATAGAAAAGAATTTAAAGAAAAACAATATCAAGCAACTTGTTTATTGTTGAGGTGGTATGGCATGAAGAAACATAAGGTGGCTCAGAATATGGAAAGTAAACTGTTTAACATAGTTTCACTAAGACTTTAAGATCAAACTGCAATGAATTGGGCAAAAACACAAAATGTAAATCGGCACTGCCATCATTGACACATGGTGCCATTATGCCTTTCAAAGTTATTTTTTGCAGATGGCACTCAGGCAGATAAGATCTAAAATGCCTAATAGGCAATACCAAAACAAATCTATAGGTTATGTTTGTAAGGCCAACAACAGAAATATTTGTTTCCTATTGCCGTCTATCCTTGCATTTCATTGCCAACCCTAGTACAAACCTAGTAAAAAATATTTTCAAAATTATGAAATTGTTGTATCTAATTGATTCGATTAAAAAATATTTTTCCCTTGCACTGCACTGGCTTCCAAGGCTTGAACAAACCTAGGTCTGTTGATTCAGGATATGAAATCCAGAAAAGGGAGGGGTGTCTGAGCTATTTTGCCTTACGAGGATTTTGCATGACATGGTTTTGTTAGGTGTTAAAAACACAAAAAATACCTGGTTTGGTTGGCATTTTGTCCTTAGTGTGTGTCAAGTGTACATTGATTGACGTAGATTAACTGATTTTTTTTTTAGATTATGTAGAATATTTCTTTGAAATATTTTCTTATAAATGAAAATGTACAATGTATGTGTGTGTGTGTCTGTATATATATATATATATATATATATATATATATATATATATATATATATATATTGTTGTTGGGCTTAACACCATTTTTCAGCACACGATAGGCTATTCATGGCGGCCAGTTTTAATGGTGGAGGAAGAAACCCACGAGAAGCAACTGGCAAGCTTTCTCACATATCCACATTCACTGAATCCTAGACTCAAACACACGAAGACAGAGGTGAGATGGCAGTGATCCGTAATGGACAGTGCTTTAGACCACTGGCCACTGGGGGCCCCTATATATATATATATATATATATATATATATATATATATATATATATATATATATGAGCAGTATTGACACATCTTTCATATATATATATATATGAGCAGTATTGACACATCTTTCATATATGCTCAAATTAATTTTATTCCTAATGTGAAAATTTTGCATAACTTTGTTTTAAAATTTTAGTTTGACTGTTTGACTACACTTAAGGTTATGACTATCATGAAAATGAAACTAGGGCCCTGTTTTTGAAAATATTTGAAGAAGCCAGTAAACTCAAAAATGAATTATTTTATAATTCTCAGTCATTACATCTAATTGATCTTGTTTACTAAATTGCTTAATATGTTGTATATGGTATCATGGTACAAATTGTTTTTCTGTATACCCCAGTGCTAATGTTTTGTGAAAAAAAATTTTCTTTCCTTCCTCACTATGCATGTCACCCACTGTCAAAGAGAACAATGTTAGATTATCAATTTGACAAGTACGGAACCATGTACTCCATTGCATTTAAGAGAGATAACTCTGCTGGAACTAGACAGGAGTAAGAGTTATCTAGTGAGACCAGACACATTTTCAGTCAAGTGTACCACTAAAAAAAAAAAAAATCATAAAAAACACAAAATGTCATCAAGATATGAATTAGCATAATCTCACATATTGCCAAGAGGCTCAATGTTTTTAAACTTTACAGAAAGTACAACTCTTACATAATGCACCACTCACAGATAGTTTTGTTGGTTATTTCTGAATACATTGTCCCATACACCTTCTGGTCCACAGCAAGGGTTGGTTGTACAGTTGGTACCATTATACCTATAGCCAACCTTAATTTTCTCAATAATCTGTGATATTGCTTGGGAGTGTACAAGTAACAGTGTATTAAGGCACACTTGTCAAAAACAATTTTAGGTGGTACCAAACTGTGTCTTATATTAATGTATATGTAATGGTCTTTGAACTATTTTAGTTGCTGTTTTCACATTTGTGCTTTAATACCAAACTTCATCTTGGGAATAAAATGACTTGTTTTAACTTGGAATTGTGTTTTACTCACATCAGCACTTATTGAACTTCACATGGGTGATATGAGATAAATCAAATTATATCATATTATGTAATAACTAGGTCAAAAGTCAATCTACCAAATAGTAGGTACCTCTTCTATTTAAAAAAGTAAGATTCACTTTTAAAAAAAACACTTTATATTTGTTTGGTAGATATAGAGCTTGACATCAGAGACAGGTGGACATGACTCAATCTTATTATAAAGTATAAGCAATCAACATCTTACATGTCTGCAGATACATGAGGTCACTAACTCCCAGTCCTCACACAAAGGTCAACCTACCCATCCTCTTTGTAATACAATAGAAAGCTTCCCTTCTTTATGTAGTGAATGAAATTGATGCAGTAAGCCAATCTGTTACCAACCTGTTATCTGTTACTAGTACACAACTTCTAAGTGATTATGTTGGATTTGGGGTGAAATTTGGGGAATACAATACAGACAAATGTGGAGGATAAACAATGAGTATTGTGAGTTAGATGGAGTTAAAAACAGGAAGGTGTGTATCTAACAGTGAGATGTAGCTTATGAGAAAGTAATTAAAGGAGACAAAAGCAGCAGTGAATTTATCACTTTCTAAAGTTGTACACTTTAATGTGAAAATTATTAAACTGCTTCTACATATATTTACATAAAGATTAAGGGCTACTATAATACTTCACAAATCTTCTCTTTATTTACATGACCAATCACAGAATATTTGAGATTTTGTTTCTTGAAATATTGTCTGATGTAAGGGAGATAACTGAATGATATACCTAAGGTATGATATTTTTATTTCCTCCAATATATTATCCATGTAAGTGAGTTCATGAACACATGTATTAATTTTTATGCAATTAAATTATGAAAAATACATTATTGTAAGTGAAAACCTAAACTAAAGGCTTCCTTATAGTGGATACCTCAAGAGCGATGTCATTTTATTTTCTGAGATGAGTCTGCTGTTTTATTTTACATAGTTTATGTTCTCTACAATGCCAGCATGTTGAGTGCAGCCTTCCATAAGCATGGAGATATGATCCCATGCCAATTTGGATTTTTGAAATGGAATGCAAAGTTTGGAAAATAGTGTGGTCTTGAATGGAAGGAATTGGCAATATGTGACTAATATGTATGTCACTCAGTAATGGTTGACCTAATATGAAAATTCCACAAGAACAACTGGACAGAAAAATAAATAGAATTAATTGAAAGTCAATAATAGGTTATAATTGGGCATATACAAGTGTCAATAGAAAATGCTGACTTAAAGAAACTGCTCTTGTCTGTTGGTATTTTCTGTTACTTCAACAAAAAAGAATGCAAGAGAACTTATCTAAATAAACTGCATGAACAATTTCAAGGCAGGAAAGTGCATAAAAATGGACAATTAGAGCTGTACAATTAAAACCAAAGTGGGAAGGAATGCAGTATCTTTAATAAATTACTTAAAATTACTTATAACATAATAGCCTATGATACAAGTGATCTATCTACAAGTGAACCTAGAGTGTTTTCTTTCCTAGTTTATGACATGCCTTAAAACAACCAAAGATGTTTTTTGTGCAAGATTTATAATGTTTTGCCCATAAAATAGTCAATATTTGGCCAAAATCAGATATATTATGTTTACATAACTTTTTTTGTTGCATGTATGCCAATCTTGGAGCTGACTAGGCCAGCATATAGCCATTACATAAGTCTATCTCTGTCATAGCTATAGTTATCAAAAGCCCCCATCCAAAGTCAACTTTGCTTTTTTCTAAAAATGTTATACTTTTTTTTAAAGACTGTCAATTACTCAATATTTGACCAAAAATGTTCAGAATCCACTTGTTATCCTACAACAAACTAGTACAGTTCATAAATGCTGCCCACATGTATGCATTTCTATGCATACACTGTGAGACTGTTCTTCCCTATAGGAATCATTGGTACCAAATATTTTTGTCCATAGACCTCAGTGCTAATGTTCTGTGATATAAATATACTTTCTATCCTACCTCAGCGTGCATGTCACACATTGTCATAGAGAACAATGTTAGATTGTCAATTTGACAATGACAACAACAGGAATTCAGTTGCATTTAAGAGAGATAACTCTACTGGAAATACAGGAGTAAGAGTTATCTAGTCACACCAGACACATTTTCAGTCATTGGTACCACATTTTAAGAAAAATCATAAAAAAATACAAAATGATATAAATTAACATAATCTTACATTTTGCCAAAAGGCTCAACTTTTTTTAAGCCTTACAGAAAGTACAACTTTTATATAATGTACCAATCACAGCTAGTTTTGTTGTTTATTTCTGAACACTATACCGTAACTCATTAACCCCTAGTGCTGCGTTTACAAGGCAGGAGGTGGTAGCCTACTTCTGAGCTCTGTTGCGTTAAGGCCATGTGCAACACAATAAAGTGGATGGTATTATAGAAAGGTAGACAGATGTAGCTTTACGATGATACCAAATAATTTGAATGTTTTTGTTGCACTATAAAATACAGAGGTGAAAACTTCACTTTTTGGACCAGAGATTTTTCGAGCTGAATTTTCGCTTGAGCTCATGATCCGTTTTGTGTTCGTATTTTAGACTTTTGTGGCTTCAGATCGAAGACAGACCATTCTGAATTGAACACAGACATGTGAACCTTTGCAAAAATTAAGATAAGATGGGCATTTAGAATGTAGAGTGGTCTCGACACGAAAATGATTGGTCCGTTTAACAACAACAAAAAAAAGAAGTGTAGTTTGTACCCTTCTTCTCATGCTCAGGCAAAAGAGCCAGTGAAAATCGACGTTTCAAAAACAAATGGGCATCAAGTAAGCTGGAAATGTCTTTCAATTCGATGTATTTTGTGTTAAATAGTGCATTTTGGTGATGTCATCAAATTTGACTATTTCTTGCGTATTTGTTATCTTGTACATTGATATTACACATAAATTAGAAATTTAGCCATATTTTGACAATTTGTAAAAATTTCCAAAATTTTTGTTTAACTCATTAACTCCTAGCGCCATGTTTACAAGGCAGGAGGTGGTAGCCTACTTCTGAGCTCTGTAGTGTTAAGGTCATGTGCAACACAATAAAGTGGGTGGTATTATAGAAAGGTAGACACATATAGCTTTACGATGATACCAAATAATATGGATATTCTAGTTGCACTACAAAATACATGTACAGAGGTAAAAAGTCACTTTTTGGACCAGAGTTTTTTCCAGCCAAAATTCTATAGACTTTGTGATCCGGATTTTAGACTTTTTGGCTTCAGGTCGAAGACAGACCAGTCTGAATTGCACACAGACATGTGAACCTTTGCAAAAATTAGGATAAGATGGGCATTTAGAATATAGCGTGGTCTAGACGTGAAAATGATGGGTCCGATTAGCAAAAAAAAAAAAAGAAGTCCAGTTTTTACCCTTCTGCTCATGCTCAGGCAAAAGAGTCATCTCATATGAACCGATTTCCTACTCCCATTTCAGGTGAAAACAACAAAAACCTCCAGGGGTTAATGGGTTAAGCTCCACCCAGTAGGGGTTGTACAGTTAGTACCAATATACCATATATATACTAATTATTGGCCACTTAGGCCACCAGAAGAAAAGTAATGATACAAAAAAAATCTCTCCCTTCTGATTGCTACTCAATGAAGGAACAGTACATAAATACTTATATATATATATATATATATATATATATATATATATATATATATATATATATATATATATATATATATATACACATGGAATCCATTTATCCTTCCACCTAAGTAAATTCTGTTCATGGAGAGAATAATGGAAGGAGATTTCTTTGAAGTTTTTTGAGAAATTCTTCAGATTTGAAATGAAAACAAAAATCCTGTTTTGTGCATTTTGAGCTAAAGTTTGTGTATTAAAGAACAACATGAATCATGTGATAGTACACTTCATTTATCTCAGCAATAATGGGAAGGTATATTATAAGGATGCAACTTCATGTCCAATATGTATGGTTTTATTAGGATGTCCCATCACCAGCTGACGATGCATGTGTTTTTCATCTCAAATGAGCAAAGAATATACAGTACAAATATACAATACATGTATTTCCATTCTTGATAATCTATGTACAAATTGTGACTGCTATCATAAATGTTGCATGAAAGTAACTTATTAATTTTGAACATGATTTTCACTACACAAGAAAATATCTGCTCTATCCCCATGATCCTGATTTTAATTATCTGTACTTTGAAAGTGACATTAAATTAAAATTAACATTTTTAAAAGGAAGATAAAATTTAAGATTTGAATGTTGTGTTTCAGCATGTTGCACCTGACCGGTATGTAACAAGGGTCGTAGTATCTTGCAAATTTATTACTTGAGAAAGCCATTTCATGTTAAACAGAAAACAAGGAAAAATAACAAGGAAAGATTTGTTCCCAAAATGAACAATAAAATTAGAGCCATCAGAAACTGGAAATATAAATTTTGCTGAAAATATTTTATTATGTACAAGAAACAAAATATAAATAAATTAAAATGGAACCTAAGTTCATTATTGAAGTACTGTTTCTCACTGAGATTTTTTTTTAGTGAAAACCAAGTGAAATCTCATTCACAAAATCTCGCTGATAGTTTCAGAATTTTGACAATACCTCAGTGAAATTTCAGTAATATTTTAATTAGGGCAAGCTAATAAATAATAGGATATTACTGTCTTCACCACTTATGCTATGTATTTCTAGACAGAAAATAACTCAAAGGTTTCTCATGTATAATATCATGTATGGTATGTTTTAAGTATTGTTTTCATGCATGCAAGACATGTACCCAAGATTATCTGTATCAGACAAAATTGCTTAGTTTCCTGTCTATAATGCATATACCACTATATCAGACAGGAGAGGAAGTGGAGAACGACAAAGTTGTTAAGTTGTAGATGGATGTGTCAGTTCATTGTTTACAATTGAATACAAAATGAATTTCCCTATACACTTGATCAGTCAATAAACAACGAGGGAATGTGTTTCTGAAAACTCAACTTCCTAATAAAATAAATAAAAATTTTATTTTATCTGTTGTCTTGCTCTGTATAATCAATTTCGTATTAATATTAGAATTTGTATTTAAAAAAAAGAACCCAAACGCCGATAATTTTGTGCAACTAATTTGGCATTTTTGTATGCCTCTTCAGGCACAAATCGTTTTGAAAGAAATGGATGACATCTTTATATTTTAATATGATTACGTTGTTGACATAACATCATAAATGATATGGATCATCATAACAATTTTATATATATGACAGGATTGAAAAGATAGTCTCTAATGAAACCAGAATGAGTAAAATAATAAAATAAAAACAAAGTCAAACAATTATATTTTTATAAAGGATATACAACATATCAATTTTGTAGAAACATTTTATATAATTATTATAGTGCTTTGGATCCTAATGATATTAATTCCATGGCATTGTATATATAATTGTATGACTGTTTGTCTCTATTTTATTATTTTACATGTTAACATTATAAATCTGTATAATTGTACAATTTTATTGTGAAGGTGAGAGTAATTTCTTAAAGGTTTTTTTGTGAATTATTTGTTGTTAAGACACCAAATGATTCTGGCTATATTTTGCAGGTAAATTCTGACATTGGTTTTGAGATCTCTGAGCATCAAACACGATGGATTGTAGCATAAACATCAAAAGGTCAACAATATGGCTACACTGTGATCTTCTCAAAGTAGCAGATGTGACGCCACTTGGTATTGTGTTAGATAAGACATCTAAATGTTATTAATATTGATAACTGCTAACTTGATAAAGCACTGAGTATCAATTGAAAAACACTAATTTCATAGAGCACCAGCATTGATTAAAAAACATTAATTTTATAGAGCACCAGCATTGATTAAAAAACATTAATTTCATAGAGCACCAGCATTGATTAAAAACACTAATTTCATAGGGCACCAGCATTGATTAAAAAACACTAATTTCATAGAGCACCAGCATTGATTAAAAACACTAATTTCATAAAGCACCAGCATTGATTAAAAAACACTAATTTCATAGAGCACCAGCATTGATTGTAAACACTAATTTCATAGGGCACCAGCATTGATTAAAAAACACTAATTTCATAGAGCACCAGCATTGATTAAAAACACTAATTTCATAGAGCACCAGCATTGATTAAAAAACACTAATTTCATAGAGCACCAGCAGTGATTAAAATCACTAATTTCATAGAGCACCAGCATTGATTAAAAAACATTAATTTCATAAAGCACCAGCATTGATTAAAAACACTAATTTCATAGGGCACCAGCATTGATTAAAAACACTAATTTCATAGAGCACCAGCATTGATTAAAAAACACTAATTTCATAGAGCACCAGCATTGATTAAAAAACATTAATTTCATAGAGCACCAGCATTGATTAAAAACACTAATTTTATAGGGCACCAGCATTGATTAAAAAACACTAATTTCATAGAGCACCAGCATTGATTAAAAAACACTAATTTCATAGAGCACCAGCATTGATTAAAAACACTAATTTCATAAAGCACCAGCATTGATTAAAAAACACTAATTTCATAGAGTACCAGCATTGATTAAAAAACACTAATTTCATAGAGCACCAGCATTGATTAAAAAACATTAATTTCATAGAGCACCAGCATTGATTAAAAACACTAATTTCATAGGGCACCAGCATTGATTAAAAACACTAATTTCATAGAGCACCAGCATTGATTAAAAACACTAATTTCATAGAGCACCAGCTTTGATTAAAAAACACTAATTTCATAGAGCACCAGCATTGATTAAAAAACACTAATTTCATAGAGCACCAGCTTTGATTAAAAAACACTAATTTCATAGAGCACCAGCATTGATTAAAAAACATTAATTTCATAGAGCACCAGCATTGATTAAAAGCACTAATTTCATAGGGCACCAGCATTGATTAAAAAACACTAATTTCATAGAGCACCAGCATTGATTAAAAAACACTAATTTCATAGAGCACCAGCATTGATTAAAAAACATTAATTTCATAGAGCACCAGCATTGATTAAAAACACTAATTTTATAGGGCACCAGCATTGATTAAAAAACACTAATTTCATAGAGCACCAGCATTGATTAAAAAACACTAATTTCATAAAGCACCAGCATTGATTAAAAAACATTAATTTCATAGAGCACCAGCATTGATTAAAAGCACTAATTTTATAGGGCACCAGCATTGATTAAAAAACACTAATTTCATAGAGCACCAGCATTGATTAAAAAACACTAATTTCATAGAGCACCAGCATTGATTAAAAAACACTAATTTCATAAAGCACCAGCATTGATTAAAAAACACTAATTTCATAGAGCACCAGCATTGATTAAAAAACACTAATTTCATAGAGCACCAGCATTGATTAAAAAACACTAATTTCATAGAGCACCAGCATTGAATAAAATCACTAATTTCATAGGGCACCGGCATTGATTAAAAAACACTAATTTTATAGGGCACCAGCATTGATTAAAAACACTAATTTCATAGAGCACCAGCATTGATTAAAAAACACTAATTTCATAAAGCACCAGCATTGATTAAAAAACATTAATTTCATAGAGCACCAGCATTGATTAAAAACACTAATTTCATAGGGCACCAGCATTGATTAAAAAACACTAATTTCATAAAGCACCAGCATTGATTAAAAAACACTAATTTCAGATACAACACAATTATGATCAATAAATGGTATCATTTCATGGTGTTGTGGTCCTTGAGTAAAGTGAAATGTCACTGGAAAAGTCGTGGAATTTGTTTCTTTTAATCTGCAGGACCCTGTAACACACTGCACTGATATCAGAACTTCCACAAAATTTATTGACAAATCCAATAATATGAAGAGGTCTTAATCATCTTTAGCGACACTTTTTTTAAAGAAAATAAGTTTGCAAGAATACTTGTACATTCTAAACCTGCCAATCATAGTAATTATTGTAATTATCATCTTCATCAAAATTATTGACAGAAAAGAAAGAGAACAGTGTTTTCAAGTCTTCTATATAATTTTGTACTCGTTTTACTTACAGTGGACAGCCATATTACTAATGAATTTTCAAACAAATATCGACTCTACTCCTGTAATTGTTAGCACATACATTCATGACAAATCACTTAGGAGACACATTAATGTAAATATTAAGGAAGGCATCAAACAAAATATTACTGCTTGAGCCAGTTTTCTCAATTTAGTTAATTTTTGGGAGTTTAAAGTCACACATTTGTAGTCATCATAAGATTTTTAATTCGCAGATTGATCAGTAAATCGACAGCAGTTCAAAAACAGAAAATTGATGGCACATTATCAGTTTAAAAATAAAGAATAAGAAGAACCATTTTCAGTTAGGATATTCTCTTGTGAAACAAATAAAAAGAGAAACATATTTAGAAAATGCTTTTTACTTTTATCCATATTACTATAATGGTTCATTGTCTAATTTTCAGCAGACGATTCTTCTCGCCACTTTTACTCCGGAGTTCTATGTTTACCAGGACAGAGGTTGTTATTAGTAGACTTTTCCTTGAATAATGTCAAGCTTTACAATCGCCAGACAGGTGAAATATTAGGAAAATCAGAAGAACTATATCCTCTCTGGGATATTTGTTGCATTGACGAAAACAAATCGAAAGTAGCGGTGACATTAAGGAATGGTAAGATACAGATTATGTCTATCATTGCCATTGGACCATCACCTTATATCAAATCATTGGTACCAAATATTTTTGTCCATAGACCTCAGTGCTAATGTTCTGTGATATAAATATACTTTCTATCCTACCTCAGCGTGCATGTCACACATTGTCATAGAGAACAATGTTAGATTGTCAATTTGACAATGACAACAACAGGAATTCAGTTGCATTTAAGAGAGATAACTCTACTGGAAATACAGGAGTAAGAGTTATCTAGTCACACCAGACACATTTTCAGTCATTGGTACCACATTTTAAGAAAAATCATAAAAAAATACAAAATGATATAAATTAACATAATCTTACATTTTGCCAAAAGGCTCAACTTTTTTTTAAGCCTTACAGAAAGTACAACTTTTATATAATGTACCAATCACAGCTAGTTTTGTTGTTTATTTCTGAACACTATACCGTAACTCATTAACCCCTAGTGCTGCGTTTACAAGGCAGGAGGTGGTAGCCTACTTCTGAGCTCTGTTGCGTTAAGGCCATGTGCAACACAATAAAGTGGATGGTATTATAGAAAGGTAGACAGATGTAGCTTTACGATGATACCAAATAATTTGAATGTTTTTGTTGCACTATAAAATACAGAGGTGAAAACTTCACTTTTTGGACCAGAGATTTTTCGAGCTGAATTTTCGCTTGAGCTCATGATCCGTTTTGTGTTCGTATTTTAGACTTTTGTGGCTTCAGATCGAAGACAGACCATTCTGAATTGAACACAGACATGTGAACCTTTGCAAAAATTAAGATAAGATTCGCATTTAGAATGTAGAGTGGTCTCGACACAAAAATGATTGGTCCGTTTAACAACAAAAAAAAAAGAAGTGTAGTTTGTACCCTTCTTCTCATGCTCAGGCAAAAGAGCCAGTGAAAATCGACGTTTCAAAAACAAATGGGCATCAAGTAAGCTGGAAATGTCTTTCAATTCGATGTATTTTGTGTTAAATAGTGCATTTTGGTGATGTCATCAAATTTGACTATTTCTTGCGTATTTGTTATCTTGTACATTGATATTACACATAAATTAGAAATTTAGCCATTTTTTGACAATTTGTAAAAATTTCCAAAATTTTTGTTTAACTCATTAACTCCTAGCGCCATGTTTACAAGGCAGGAGGTGGTAGCCTACTTCTGAGCTCTGTAGCGTTAAGGTCATGTGCAACACAATAAAGTGGGTGGTATTATAGAAAGGTAGACACATATAGCTTTACGATGATACCAAATAATATGGATATTCTAGTTGCACTACAAAATACATGTACAGAGGTAAAAAGTCACTTTTTGGACCAGAGTTTTTTCCAGCCGAAATTCTATAGACCTTGTGATCAGATTTTAGACTTTTTGGCTTCAGGTCGAAGACAGACCAGTCTGAATTGCACACAGACATGTGAACCTTTGCAAAAATTAGGATAAGATGGGCATTTAGAATATAGCGTGGTCTAGACATGAAAATGATGGGTCCGATTAGCAAAAAAAAAAAGAAGTCCAGTTTTTACCCTTCTGCTCATGCTCAGGCAAAAGAGTCATCTCATATGAACCGATTTCCTACTCCCATTTCAGGTGAAAACAACAAAAACCTCCAGGGGTTAATGGGTTAAGCTCCACCCAGTAGGGGTTGTACAGTTAGTACCAATATGCCATATATATACTAATTATTGGCCACTTAGGCCACCAGAAGAAAAGTAATGATACAAAAAAAAATCTCTCCCTTCTGATTGCTACTCAATGAAGGAACAGTACATAAATACTTATATATATATATATATATATATATATATATATATATATATATATATATATATATATATATATATATATATATATATATACACACACATGGAATCCATTTATCCTTCCACCTAAGTAAATTCTGTTCATGGAGAGAATAATGGAAGGAGATTTCTTTGAAGTTTTTTGAGAAATTCTTCAGATTTGAAATGAAAACATAAATCCTGTTTTGTGCATTTTGAGCTAAAGTTTGTGTATTAAAGAACAACATGAATGATGTGATAGTACACTTCATTTATCTCAGCAATAATGGGAAGGTATATTATAAGGATGCAACTTCATGTCCAATATGTATGGTTTTATTAGGATGTCCCATCACCAGCTGACGATGCATGTGTTTTTCATCTCAAATGAGCAAAGAATATACAGTACAAATATACAATACATGTATTTCCATTCTTGATAATCTATGTACAGATTGTGACTGCTATCATAAATGTTGCATGAAAGTAACTTATTAATTTTGAACATGATTTTCACTACACAAGAAAATATCTGCTCTATCCCCATGATCCTGATTTTAATTATCTGTACTTTGAAAGTGACATTAAATTAAAATTAACATTTTTAAAAGAAAGATAAAATTTAAGATTTGAATGTTGTGTTTCAGCATGTTGCACCTGACCGGTATGTAACAAGGGTCGTAGTATCTTGCAAATTTATTACTTGAGAAAGCCATTTCATGTTAAACAGAAAACAAGGAAAAATAACAAGGAAAGATTTGTTCCCAAAATGAACAATAAAATTAGAGCCATCAGAAACTGGAAATATAAATTTTGCTGAAAATATTTTATTATGTACAGGAAACAAAATATAAATAAATTAAAATGGAACCTAAGTTCATTATTGAAGTACTGTTTCTCACTGAGATTCTTTTTTAGTGAAAACCAAGTGAAATCTCATTCACAAAATCTCACTGATAGTTTCAGAATTTTGACAATACCTCAGTGAAATTTCAGTAATATTTTAATTAGGGCAAGCTAATAAATAATAGGATATTACTGTCTTCACCACTTATGCTATGTATTTCTAGACAGAAAATAACTCAAAGGTTTCTCATGTATAATATCATGTATGGTATGTTTTAAGTATTGTTTTCATGCATGCAAGACATGTACCCAAGATTATCTGTATCAGACAAAATTGCTTAGTTTCCTGTCTATAATGCATATACCACTATATCAGACAGGAGAGGAAGTGGAGAACGACAAAGTTGTTAAGTTGTAGATGGATGTGTCAGTTCATTGTTTACAATTGAATACAAAATGAATTTCCCTATACACTTGATCAGTAAATAAACAACGAGGGAATGTGTTTCTGAAAACTCAACTTCCTAATAAAATAAATAAAAATTTTATTTTATCTGTTGTCTTGCTCTGTATAATCAATTTCGTATTAATATTAGAATTTGTATTTAAAAAAAAGAACCCAAACGCCGATAATTTTGTGCAACTAATTTGGCATTTTTGTATGCCTCTTCAGGCACAAATCGTTTTGAAAGAAATGGATGACATCTTTATATTTTAATATGATTACGTTGTTGACATAACATCATAAATGATATGGATCATCATAACAATTTTATATATATGACCGGATTGAAAAGATAGTCTCTAATGAAACCAGAATGAGTAAAATAATAAAATAAAAACAAAGTCAAACAATTATATTTTTATAAAGGATATACAACATATCAATTTCGTAGAAACATTTTATATAATTATTATAGTGCTTTGGATCCTAATGATATTAATTCCATGGCATTGTATATATAATTGTATGACTGTTTGTCTCTATTTTATTATTTTACATGTTAACATTATAAATCTGTATAATTGTACAATTTTATTGTGAAGGTGAGAGTAATTTCTAAAAGGTTTTTTTGTGAATTATTTGTTGTTAAGACACCAAATGATTCTGGCTATATTTTGCAGGTAAATTCTGACATTGGTTTTGAGATCTCTGAGCATCGAACACGATGGATTGTAGCATAAACATCAAAAGGTCAACAATATGGCTACACTGTGATCTTCTCAAAGTAGCAGATGTGACGCCACTTGGTATTGTGTTAGATAAGACATCTAAATGTTATTAATATTGATAACTGCTAACTTGATAAAGCACTGAGTATCAATTAAAAAACACTAATTTCATAGAGCACCAGCATTGATTAAAAAACATTAATTTTATAGAGCACCAGCATTGATTAAAAAACATTAATTTCATAGAGCACCAGCATTGATTAAAAACACTAATTTCATAGGGCACCAGCATTGATTAAAAAACACTAATTTCATAGAGCACCAGCATTGATTAAAAACACTAATTTCATAGGGCACCAGCATTGATTAAAAAACACTAATTTCATAGAGCACCAGCATTGATTGTAAACACTAATTTCATAGGGCACCAGCATTGATTAAAAAACACTAATTTCATAGAGCACCAGCATTGATTAAAAACACTAATTTCATAGAGCACCAGCATTGATTAAAAAACACTAATTTCATAGAGCACCAGCAGTGATTAAAAAACACTAATTTCATAGAGCACCAGCATTGATTAAAAAACATTAATTTCATAAAGCACCAGCATTGATTAAAAACACTAATTTCATAGGGCACCAGCATTGATTAAAAACACTAATTTCATAGAGCACCAGCATTGATTAAAAAACACTAATTTCATAGAGCACCAGCATTGATTAAAAAACATTAATTTCATAGAGCACCAGCATTGATTAAAAACACTAATTTTATAGGGCACCAGCATTGATTAAAAAACACTAATTTCATAGAGCACCAGCATTGATTAAAAAACACTAATTTCATAAAGCACCAGCATTGATTAAAAAACACTAATTTCATAAAGCACCAGCATTGATTAAAAAACACTAATTTCATAGAGCACCAGCATTGATTAAAAAACACTAATTTCATAGAGCACCAACATTGATTAAAAAACACTAATTTCATAGAGCACCAGCATTGATTAAAAACACTAATTTCATAGGGCACCAGCATTGATTAAAAAACACTAATTTCATAGAGCACCAGCATTGATTAAAAAACATTAATTTCATAGAGCACCAGCATTGATTAAAAACACTAATTTCATAGGGCACCAACATTGATTAAAAAACACTAATTTCATAGAGCACCAGCATTGATTAAAAACACTAATTTCATAGGGCACCAGCATTGATTAAAAAACACTAATTTCATAGAGCACCAGCATTGATTAAAAAACATTAATTTCATAGAGCACCAGCATTGATTAAAAACACTAATTTCATAGGGCACCAGCATTGATTAAAAAACACTAATTTCATAGAGCACCAGCATTGATTAAAAACACTAATTTTATAGGGCACCAACATTGATTAAAAAACACTAATTTCAGAGAGCACCAGCATTGATTAAAAAACACTAATTTCATAAAGCACCAGCATTGATTAAAAAACACTAATTTCATAGAGCACCAGCATTGATTAAAAAACACTAATTTCATAGAGCACCAGCATTGATTAAAAAACACTAATTTCATAGAGCACCAGCATTGATTAAAAACACTAATTTCATAGGGCACCAGCATTGATTAAAAACACTAATTTCATAGAGCACCAGCATTGATTAAAAAACACTAATTTCATAGAGCACCAGCATTGATTAAAAAACATTTATTTCATAGAGCACCAGCATTGATTAAAAACACTAATTTCATAGGGCACCAGCATTGATTAAAAAACACTAATTTCATAGAGCACCAGCATTGATTAAAAACACTAATTTTATAGGGCACCAACATTGATTAAAAAACACTAATTTCAGAGAGCACCAGCATTGATTAAAAAACACTAATTTCATAAAGCACCAGCATTGATTAAAAAACACTAATTTCATAGAGCACCAGCATTGATTAAAAAACACTAATTTCATAGAGCACCAGCATTGATTAAAAAACACTAATTTCATAGAGCACCAGCATTGATTAAAAACACTAATTTCATAGGGCACCAGCATTGATTAAAAACACTAATTTCATAGAGCACCAGCATTGATTAAAAAACACTAATTTCATAGAGCACCAGCATTGATTAAAAAACACTAATTTCATAAAGCACCAGCATTGATTAAAAAACATTAATTTCATAGAGCACCAGCATTGATTAAAAACACTAATTTCATAGGGCACCAGCATTGATTAAAAAACACTAATTGCATAAAGCACCAGCATTGATTAAAAAACACTAATTTCAGATACAACACAATTATGATCAATAAATGGTATCATTTCATGGTGTTGTGGTCCTTGAGTAAAGTGAAATGTCACTGGAAAAGTCGTGGAATTTGTTTCTTTTAATCTGCAGGACCCTGTAACACACTGCACTGATATCAGAACTTCCACAAAATTTATTGACAAATCCAATAATATGAAGAGGTCTTAATCATCTTTAGCGACACTTTTTTTAAAGAAAATAAGTTTGCAAAAATACCTGTACATTCTAAACCTGCCAATCATAGTAATTATTGTAATTATCATCTTCATCAAAATCATTGACAGAAAAGAAAGAGAACAGTGTTTTCAAGTCTTCTATATAATTTTGTACTCGTTTTACTTACAGTGGACAGCCATATTACTAATGAATTTTCAAACAAATATCGACTCCTGTAATTGTTAGCACATACATTCATGACAAATCACTTAGGAGACACATTAATGTAAATATTAAGGAAGGACTCAGACAAAATATTACTGCTTGAGCCAGTTTTCTCAATTTAGTTAATTTTTGGGAGTTAAAAGTCACACATTTGTAGTCATCATAAGATTTTTAATTGGTAGATTGATCAGTAAATCGACAGCAGTTCAAAAACAGAAAATTGATGGCACATTATCAGTTTGGAAATAAAGAATAAGAAGAACCACTTTCAGTTAGGATATTCTCTTGTGAAACAAATAAAAAGAGAAACATATTTAGAAAATGCTTTTTGCTTTTATCCATATTACTATAATGGTTCATTGTCTAATTTTCAGCAGACGATTCTTCTCACCACTTTTACTCCGGAGTTCTATGTTTACCAGGACAGAGGTTGTTATTAGAAGACTTTTCCTTGAATAATGTCAAGCTTTACAATCGCCAGACAGGTGAAATATTAGGAAAATCAGAAGAACTATATCCTCTCTGGGATATTTGTTGCATTGACGAAAACAAATCGAAAGTAGCGGTGACATTAAGGAATGGTAAGATACAGATTATGTCTATCATTGCCATTGGACCATCACCTTATATCAAATCGTTGAAGGAGCTAAAGACGCCTTTGGAGTCGTGTCGTGGAGTGAGCGCCATTCCAAAGCAGGACAAACTTGTCGTGAGTGGTGTGTACAGATCTATGCAATGTTGGTGTGTAGTGTCAGTTTCAGATGAACAATTTGGAAAAATTCATAAAATATGCCAATTCGGGGGATTCGGTTATAGTTACTTGGTTTCAAGTGAAAATGGAAGCTATGTTTATATCTCCTGTTATGCTGATAAGCCTAGTGATACTGGTGTGTATGGATACATCATGGAAAGTGGAAAGCACATATTTAAATACCAGCGCAAGGACCTTTCCTGGCCAAGGGGAATCTGTGCAGACAAGAAAGGATTTGTCTATGTCTGCAATCAAGATCTTGACAGCAGAAACATCCATCAACTGACTGGGAATGGAGAGCTGGTGATGATATTCAGACTAGACCTTCTACCAGATCCCCAGGGGATGTGTCTTGATGAAAATCAGGAACATATTTTCATCACATTATGGGGAAAAAATCAGATCTCAAGATTTCGAATAATGTGGCAAGATAATACAGGTATTACATATTTCTATGCATGGAGATAATTTGCTATTGCATAGGACAAGTAGATTCTCTCACTTTTCAGAATTGTTTTGTATGACTTATTATTTAGTACTCAAACTGTGAAATAATTTTGGGCAGACAACTCACCATGTCCCTGCCAAGAGCTAAGCTTGAAATAAATGTTCTTCTTACCGTTGACGTCAAATCAAAGGTAACAATATATTGCTAAATCGTAAGTCTGCATCTTCGTATTTTTTGATTATCATTCTATAAATAGTAATATAGATTATTTTTGTTTTGTTTTCTTGTTTCCTCCATAAAACATTCTGATGTATATATTTATAGCCTTTTGCATATTTGTGCATTAAAGAAAGAAATCAATAGATTCCAAAAGCCTTTAAGCCTGTTTCACATTTTTTTTGCACAGTTGTTTGTCAGTACTTGCATAACTATCCTCAAAGACCTGCATTACACACATTCAAATAGTACCTAACATTGCCTCCCATACAAAATTTTCCAGGTGAACTTTAGGTGGATTTCAGATGGGTTTTTTAAGCGCTTTCTACCTAAACCATAATTGCTGATATTATGGGAGCTTAGGTGAATTTCGAGTGGAATTCAGGCAGATTCAATGTGAAATTTTTGGCAGAATAAGCAAAATTAGTTGTTCTAATATTCTGCTTGAATAAAAAGAATCTTAAGATTTGTGCCTGAAATAAAAATCCACCTGAAATCCTGTACAAAATTTTTCAGGTGGACTTTTGGTGGATTTCAGATGGGTTACTACAGTGTTTTCTGCCTAACATTAACTTAAAAAAGCTTAGGCAAATTTCCACTGGACTTTAAGTGGATTTCTGGCAGAATATTAGGTGAAATGTACAGATTATTTTCCTAATATTAATAACAAAAAAAAATCCATCTCAGATTTACACCTGAGAAAAAAATTATACCTTAAAAAAAACCTGCATGAAATTTCAGCCTGAAAAAAATATCCCCCTCAAGTTTATGTCTACTGAAGTCTCCTTTTAAAGGACTGCTTTGGAGAACCAAATAAATCATCATTCCTTATTGCGATGGCAACATCACAAACTTGCATTGCATAATAGAGACTGATATTTTCCTATTTGCTGAGTACATTTTCATAACAATCAATGCTTCAAAGGTAATGTTTTCATTGAAATTTCAGCTACTTTTTTATCTGGGTACATTTTGTTTTAAATGAATTGGCCATCATATGGTCAATTGTTGCTATTGTTCCTCGATGCCTACTGAATAGACAAATGAGAGTTTGTTTTCCTTTTTTTCTCTTATTTTTAAGCATTTGTGGTAGTTGAGTGATGCATCAGTAATTTAAAGTAAGGGTCAATTGACAATAAAGATGCAATAGTTCTGGTCTGATGACAGGGATTACTGCAGAAAATGTGAATGTTCTGAAAGATTTGATCCTGAGTGAAAAGACAAATTTTTCTTACCATCCACATACAAATGTCAGTCTATATAAATATATTAACTACTTGCAAGCGGATGACAATGCAATAAAAGATAGATTATGATAATGACCTGTCCAGTTGACCTCCGTTACCAAAAAATGTAAATTTGAAAAAAAGTGGATATCTGGAAACAGATAGAACTCCTGCTAGATGTCAACATAAGTGGATTATGATATAACCAATGTACTGTTAAGATGGTTTGTCAATATGAACAAAGAATTTGTTTTTGTAACAATAAATAAATTTCAGTGCATTTTAAATCATCTTTGTGGCTTGCTTTCATGGGGCCTCTGAATTTCTCTACTCCAAACCAATGGTTGTATATATAAGTTTAAACAGCCATTAATATCACCAATAAAAAAAATATTCGCCAGATGGTATATTTTGTCGCCAATAAGGAAAAATTAATCACAATTAGCGAAAGTACTGTGCAATTCCTGAATAAGTATTTTACTCATTATATTTCATACTTTAAAGAAAAAAGCACTAATTTTTCTTGTACGAGAAAAATGCATATAAAATTTCAGGAGCTACGCCACGATCATCTTGTATTATTCATACGCAATCTCTTTCCTAAAATAATAATGAAAGTTTTGTTGAGGTTTTTTTTTCTCTTACTTTTAAGAAAGAATTTTTTCATGATATGAGAAAAATACATGTATATGAAATTTTGGTAGCCACACCACGACCATGTTATATCCGAATTTGTGTTATAACGGAGCTCTCTATAACAGGGTCATATTATATTCACAATAATTCTTAAAATGGATCATAAATTTTATTTTGACAGACATTATCAAATAAAAATAAGTTTTTCTTGTCCTCATTTTCTTCCTTGTATACAAAAACCTAATCCATAATGGCATCACTTAGGTCTTTTTCATTTCACTGAAAGATTTCCCATTCATTTCAACCAAAACTTTCACCAAAATTCTGGTGAGGTTTAGCAGATATTTTGGTCAAAACTTCCACTAAAGTTTTGGTGAGCTCTCTAGCATTTTTTTGAATGTTTTGTGAAATTTTGGTGAGATTTAACTAAAATTTTGATAATTATATAATATTTTACTAATGTTTCAGTAGTTTTTCAGACATTTCAAAAGGTTTCAAGTAAGTAATTGATATGAATTAAATAGGACTTTAATAATCAAGGTGATATTTCAGTGTACATGAAAAAAATTATACTGATAGTGTAATTATATATCCAAGGCAAGAAATATAATTATATATCCAAGGCAAGAAATATGTGAGTTAATAATAATAATTATACTAATAAAAAAATAATAATAATAATGATGATAATAATAATACTAATAATAATAATAATAATATAGTCTTTATTTAGAGAAGGTAACTCAATTAGTTACAGAATTAATTTGCCTTGACGCCTTCTGTCTGTTATATACAACATGTGAACAATATGTCTTGACACTAAACAAGTGATTTTAAAAATCAAAGTATCAAGCCTGGAACATGTGCACAGGCATTTGTGAACACATAAACATATATAAAATATGAAATATCCTGAATTGAAAATTTCAAATGAGAAAATGATGCAAAATTACAGAAAAGCATCCATTTGAGACATTGATTATGAAAAGAAATGCTAGTCTGCATTATGTCACTGTTGAACTGCAGACATGATTTTGATTAATGCAGATACTATGATGATATTGTAGTCTCTTGAATTAGTCCTTGTTCCATAAGCAGCATTGACAAATGTTTATTGTGACATAATTATTCTTATTTTACAATGAATTCTAACACAAACAGAATATTTTGATAATCTACACAATAATACCACTCACAATATTGAAGGATGATTCTACTTGTGGGCCAAGAATACTTCACAAAGACATGACTATCTTTGATAGACATAGGTATCAGGCAACAATTTCAACAATTCCCACCAGTGATCTATACATTGTCCCTCCTGAAATCCTGAAAGTTAAGCAGTTTGGAGTTGTATAACTTCAAAATCATATTGGTTTAATTCCTAATAAATTATAGCATGTTAGCTTTTACTGTAAAGCTCATTATTCAGTTTTCATACAGATTGACCAATTACGTTCCTATCAACTTTGCACTCAAGCTACTCTCAATGCCACACTTTTCAAATGGTTCTTCAAACTCTTATCCAGCTCAAATATTAGAATTGCCATGTTTGGCAAGTATGTTCATTCCCATCAGTTTCCGTTACGCTTTGATTCATTGGGAAAATACAAAATTTTGACCAATCAGAAAGCTCTTTATAATGGTTATGTTTAATATATGGAACAATTCCTTATTAGAAAGTTCATTGTGGATTGGAACCAGATAGAGCATACAAAAAAACAGTTTCAGAAATGATAATAAAATAGGGCCTATGTCAAGGTAAATCAGATTCAGGTTGGGAGAAAAGTGAAATTCTGCTTTGAAACTGAAAACAAGTAAACAATTTTGTTTGAGAGCAGTCAAATCAAACTGAAATTAAATACAATAACAACAAAAACAAAACTTTGAGATCAAAATATAACAAGGACAGATTGTAAAGAAGTTATTGTTCCCAAAAAAAACAATAAGATTACAGCTATCAGAAACAGGAAACAATTGTTGCTGAAAATCGTTCACATTGTACAAGAAAAAAAAATTCTCAAATCTTATTGATATTTTTATTAAATTGTCAGTGATATTACAATCATAAAATATCACTATATTTTCAGAATTTTTGGCAAAATCAATAAAATTTCTTTCACAAATTCTCACTGACATTTTCAGATATTTTGGCAGTCAGTGAAAATTCAGTCACAAAATTTCACCTATATTTTCAGAAATTTAGGTAAAATCTCCTAAAATACATATTTTAGGGACAAAAAGGAGATTTGAATAAATGTCAAAAAATTAACTGATTTTGATGAAATTTCAATCACATTTTCACTAGGGCACAATTTGTTTAGAGAATATTTTAATAGGAAGCAAAAAAAAATTTTCTGAGTAAACTTAAGATCAAGTTCAAAATCATTCTTGCAGCAAATTTTCTAAGTCCAAAGATTCATCAATGCTTATAGTTCTTTTGACAAAGTTCAAAGTTATACCTAATACTTCTACTAAAATCAAAGACCAAAATCCATCAGGAAAATGAACGGACTGTACAGTCAGAAATTTTCCGTCTAATAGTTATCCTATAGGAGGAATATAAGAAATAGCAATCTTAACTATTAGTCAGATTCAGTCTGTCACCTTAGCCATATTCCAAGTATGTCAAAAGTCCATCTGAAATTTGGGATTTTTAGGCGTAATAACCCTGAATCCACATAAATACCAGGTGGAATCTGCCTCAAAATTTCATTCAGGCTGCAAATTCCACCCAAGGCTGACCACAACTCTATATTAACCTCAGGCCATCACAAGTGCATTCACACTACAAAGGGATTTGTTGCATTGTGGAAACATACACTGGATTTAAGGTTTGAAAAATCAGTAGAGAACTAGTTTATTTACATTTATCAAACATAATCATTATAAATAATTTTATCTTGAATTCTCAGAAATTCTTTTTGCCTAGAAAAGCGTCAACCCTTTATTGGCACTCTTGTTAAATGTTGCAATGTCAGATTTTCAGCATTTGTCATGAAACGTTAGGAAACCATTCCAGTTTGTTTGCATTCTGTATGCTAAAGACTAAAATATGATATTAAAGATATAAATATTGTTCATATCAGGTTTATAATATACCTTTTGATACAGGAGTGAATTGTTTTAAAAGCAAGACTTATAAAAATGGTACAAGCAGCTGCCTCACTTGGTACTCACAGTTAAGAGGTTAGTGTTAGGACTGATTGGCCTGGTGATGTGTTGATATAACTGTGTTGGACATGATGCTACATGTTTGTGGCATGATTCTCCAGTGCTAGACATCACTATAAACTGCAAAACTGCAGATACTGTATCATAGTGATATGACTGAAAAAATTTTTAAAGCTATGCTAAAAATTTAAATTAACACACTATTAGCATACAAAAATTCTGTAAGCATTCGAATCATGTGAATTTCAAAACTGAGTACAAGTTTCAATTATTTAACTTGATGCTTAATATGGTTGTGAAATATCGGGTTTTTCATTGTACAAATGATGTAGACTTTGTACATATGCAATTTCTTTTAAATATTTTGAAAAAAATATTCTCAAACAAAGATACAGTCATATATGGTGAAAGTGGGTAGTATCTATTAAAAGTCATTTGATAGCAAAAAAGATTCTAAATAGATGCGTAACCACATGTTCTAACACATGAAATTTAAATCTTACCCATTTTAGACATTTAAATTCCAACCTGTGCATTTTTTATTATAAGTGTTTATTTCAGCTAGAACATCAGTCTTAATTTCCCTTTATTTGCCTCCTGCAGAATTTCAAATTGAGTGTTCACTGTAAAAAAAGATTCACAAATGCCTGACTTATTTACTCCTTATTGTCCCCCTATGCATAATAAGTATGAACAAAGTAATAGCAATAGGTCACTGAAGTCACACTTCAGAGGTGATCACGAACCTAAATCAAAGTTAGATTTTTTTCTATCTTTGATGTTTATGATAGATGAAAAGTGAATCAATTATGACTTGATTGGACTGAACCAAATGACTGTTTTGTTTGATTGCCAATTAATATGCAGGTCCAACTACCTGCAACAGGACAAAAATGTAATTTTAAGAGCCATCTACCACACACCTTTTTATATCTAAAATAGAAACAAGGAACATTAAGAAATATTTCGCCAGGAAGCTCTAAGATATTTTGTATTGCTTGTACTGAATATTGGCAGTTTTAAAACAGGCAAGAGGTATAGAACAATGTCGCATTAGGGATTGACATAACAAATAGACATTCATGTACTAATAATGAAACAAACAGACACACTTGGGCATTTGTTGCTTAAAATATATGGATTTGTTTTACATGTAATGGTATGTTGGTATTAATTGGCAGTTAATTTTGTCAAAGTGTATTGATTACATTACTTGTACTATATTTTGATTAATTACTTGACATATAAATCTCTACCAACATTTGTTTTCAAAAGTGATGAAATTTGTTTATGGTTTTTGTTCTGTGTGAGATAAAAGGCCACTATTTTCTAATTCCGTTTTATTTGGTTTACACCTAAACTGTCATTGAGTCTTAATGTAAGGTGGAATCTTCATAATGGTTCAAGTGTTTATAGTAAAACAAAACATTACTTTTCTATTTATTTATTCAAACATTTAGTAACCACAGGAAATTTTTACTTGCTTCTGTTTTATCACTAAATGGATAGCATTTTTGTTCAATAAAACCACTATCATTTAAGTTTGGTGTCAGAAAAATGTGACTGGGTGGGTCATCATGCTACATGTCTGTGCATGATGCCCCAGTGCTAGCTAGACATCACTATAAACTGACACACTGCAGACCTTGTAGCAATATGACTGAAAAATTGTTAAAGCTACGTTAAAAATCATAATCACATCATTTATAATCCCATTTTCTGTCAATGTTATTGTTCGTCTTGCTCTTGTCAGTGTACATATATTAGTGATTCAAAGAAGCAGATATTGTGCATTGCCAGTTATTTTATCTAATTGATATTTTGTGTAATTACTGTAATAATTGGCTAAATATTTATTTTATAATTGACTAAATATTTATTATATTTTAGCTGAGTTGTAAGATCATAAAGTAGAAATACAAATATTTTGTTTAACTTTTGTCATTTAAAAAGTTTGATTATCTATCTGTACAATTTTGTCAAAACGTTCATGTGATATTAAAAGTAAATTTCTGCCAACATGGCTTATTAAATGTTTAATAAAATATATCTCTGTAGAAATCAGCCAAGCCCATGAAGTATATGGGAGCAATGGAAGTAAACAACCAGCCCATGATGGAGAGACCCCAATACAGAAAGATAAGATGACTGTAAGTTTTCAATTGTTGTTAGCATAAAACAAATCCTTGCCACAAAATTAATATGAACTTTATATAAACCATAATTGCACTACAATGGTTTCAGTAGAATGCTTAAAAAGAAACAACTTTCACAAATTACAACTGATCTAGTATACTGAGCTGCAGCCTTTATCTCAGGCTCATCAGTATAATTTCATTTCTTTTATTTAAAGTAAATCTGAGATGGAAAATTGTCCATTTGATAAAAATAAGAATATTGGTCATCAGCTAGGGTTCTGGAATACTTTGAAGGGTGAACTTGGGCTATAGACAAAGCCAGCTGTAGCACTTTTACTTTGGTAAGTATACAAGATGGACTTGAAAAGTATTAAGCATAAAATACTCACAAATGAGGCCAGGTACTACACTGTATCAAATGCAAATTGTGTATGTGTGAGTTTTGTGATTTTAAACATAGCTTAAACAACTTTAGTCATTTCATTGTGATGTCTGCAGGGTGGCAGTTGATAGTGATGTCTAGCACTGGGTCATCATGTCCCACCCAGTCATATTCTAATTCCTGGCCAACCAGTCCTAACACTTAACCTCTTAATACTGAGCAACAAGCAAGGCAACTGTTATTACCATTTTTATAAGTCTTTGGTTTGTTATAAACTGGCCAGGGTTCAAACCTGCATCCTCCAACATCCAATGTGTATGCTCTCTACCTGGGCCACTAGCCATCAAATTGGAAATGAGAATTGTGTATCACATAATATGATGAAACGTCAATATTATATGGCTTAAGTGGAACCCAACAAAGTTTAAGATCATTATCTTCCAGTATTCAATATTATTCAGATGATTTGGCATATTCAACTTTTTGCACTTAATTTCAGCATTTTTTTTAAGAGAATCATTACATTTAACTTACTATGACCTACATAATTTTTTTAATGAATTTTTAGCTTATGCTTAGAATAATAATATATTACAAATCTTTTACTTTAATATCTTTAGTCCCTTATTATTTCAACTGTTTGTCACAAAAATTGTACTTGGAAGAATTGAGGTTATGCATATCTACATTGCCAATTAAGTTTAAAACAATGTTCTGAATGAACTATATAACAGCATTGTCATGGATATCAGTCAATGCTGGTCTGAATGAACTATATCACATTATTGTCACACACTGGACATCCTTTTGCTGTGACTTCTGTACATGCAGAACTGCATATGAACCATCTTAACGTGCTAACATTTTATAGGCATATACTAATTTTTTTTTCAAAAAGAGTACAAAATCTTGTGACATGCCATGGTATGGCAGGTATAAAGTTATTTGTGTCTTTAAAATTCTGTACTACTCTAGAATTGTCACGGTAAAAGAACAATATCAAGGAGTATATTTGCTTCATAATCAGTACTACGTCCATTTGTAATGTAAAAATTGAGTACAGTTGTGGACAACCTTAGGGCATGAAACTCTAATTTGATGTACTCTGTATAAATGAAGCAGCACTCTGATTTGATGTACTCTGTATAAGTGAAGCAGCAGTGCAAGTAAACACTGCAACTGAATTTCACTATTACATTTTCGGTGAGTATTAATTTTAGAATGTTTATTCTGATGCATGATTAACAGTATGATCTTAAATTATAAACACTGAATAGTGCATGTTAAATTTCACGTCCAATGCATTTCCTGATACAAAAGTAAAAAATCTACCATGATAACTGTGCTGCAAAACTTTACAGAATTGTTTTATTTTAAACCATGTTTTGTCATGGACACCCACAGTATTTTATACAGGAGACATCAGGATTTTTTTTAGGGGGAGAGTCAGGATTTTGTCAGGGGGTGGGGGTAAGTCAGTCATGGTCAACTGATTTAGTATAAGAAGCAGTCTTAAACTAAAGATAACATTTATTAATTATTTTGAACAGAATTTTGTGACATTTTCAGCTTTGATTGCATGATTTACCTTGTCAGAATATATATATATATATATATATATATATATATATATATATATATATATATATATATATATATATATTTTAAGTATGATTTCCAAGTGGGGTTTATGTGACCATGACCCCCTTGATCCATGCTATGGGTACCCATGGGCATTGTAGATTAAAGTCACTGCTTAAGGTTTTTTTACATTAAGCCTATTATTAAAGTTTACTTTCTCAGCAGATGTAAGTCTTTGAAAAAATCCCTCCATTTAATATAATCATTAGCTCTCCTGACTGTAAACACATTTGAGCTTAGAGTATAGTGCCATGTCTGTCATGCTTCATTTATCTGTCAACAGTTTCATGGAACCACTTACATCTGATCCCATTTGCATACACTTGATCTATAATAATGTCATTAAAATCTAGCAAAAGTTAATAATGAGCAAGGTCCCTGCTTTATAAGAACCTGGTCATACATCAGACTGACTCTGCTTGTTACCAATATCAGTGATCATATTTTTTGTCTTTATTTTTGTTCAGACTTGGAATATATTAAGCAAGCAAAACCACACACATACTATCCATGGTGCAAGCATGCATTATAAACTGAAAAAGAGCAACCTGCCAACCTGTCTTTGATTATTTCTAAATGCCATGACAAATGAATGTTGTTGAATCATTATTCCTTATTTTGGAAACGGCATAAATATTTTTATTGTGATGTTGATTCCACCATAAGGTGAGGGGGAAAAGCATATTATTATTGCTTTAATTTGTTTTTGTAGGAAATGACAGATCCTGCTGTACAAATATACTCATGTGCATCAGATCTGACTAAACCCAATGAATTCCAAGCATCGTCACAGAAAAGAACTTTGCCTCCAGGAAAAAAATACCACATCTTTTTCAGTTACTCTAGGCTAGATATAGAGTGGGTTCGAGAAACTATATGCACACTAGAAACAGACTATGGATTTATTTGCTGTGACTATGATAGGGACAATACTCCAGGAACTTCATTATTACAGTTTGTTAGTGATAGCATTAACATGTCGTACAAAATTGTTATAGTTATGACCAGGGCAGCTGTTCAGAGTCCTTTTGTTGTACATGAAATTGAAATGGCCATGCTTGATGGTTTTAACAAAAGAAAAAAATTTGTTGTCCCAGTATTATTGGAAGACTGTGAAGTTCTTAGCTACCTGCGTGTTCTACACTATATTGATGCCAGGGATTCCATGAGGAGAGACATCTGGTGGCCAAAGTTACTGATGGTGCTGGATGCTCCAATTTTGTGAGCAAGTATTTTGTCACAGTGGAAAATTTGCATCAGGAAGAAAGGAACTTTAAATTTGGGGTCATTATCAAGATTTGTGATACCATAGTTGTATTGTTAATTTTAAAATTTATATTGATATTTTCTTCGAAATTCTAATTATGCAAGTAGGACTTTTTGGTGGGAATAAAATGATTCATAAGCAATGATGTGGACCTGCATGTTTTGTTGGGGTTTCTTGTGTTTTCTTTACTTTCTTTTTAATGAAGGATCAAGAAATTGCAATTTCAAAACTTAACATTTTCTATATTGGACTTGTTAAATTGTAAACATTGTTTGTCATTTAATGATAATGTCAGCAGTGAACATGTAAAGAACAATAGTTAGAGAATAATAAGACCATTTCTTAATTAGGAATAACATACTCTGGCTCTATTTAAATTAGCACCACCATTTTACATGGATTCATATTTCCGTGTAACTTTTCATGCCTGACTTAATAGCGCCCTGCAGGCCCACCATCCCCTCCATTTTCAAAAATTAAATTGGGGAAATATTTCATAAAATTTGCTTTGTGTTCTTCCATTGTACAGGCAATCTGGCAGCAAAGGCTTTCAGGTTTGTACCAGTGATCCATTAGCCAAGGTGGGATAAAATTAAAAACCATAATTGTTGGACAGCCACTGATAAAACATTTTGACTGATTTTGACTAAACAAAGTATCAAGACTAACTTTGTTGTATCTTTTCTACTTTTCTGATTTTCAGTGTAGTTTGTATAAATACCCTTTTAATAAAATTGTTACAACTTGAAGCAATGTGTTGGAAACTGCATGAACAGCATCAGTAATTCAAATTTGACTTGAAGTATCCTCACATCAAGGCACTCATTTTTGTTAATATTAACTTTGTTCTGAGTCATATGTTGAATTATATGTAGGATTTTAAAAATATTTTCGGTTGTTGTAACCTCTTGTCAGTATTGATTCTTAATCCATTATATGGTCACTTGTTAACCCAGAATGCCACATTTTAGTGCCATGAAGTTGTACCCTACTTCCAAGCTCTGTACCATCAACATTGTTTATGATACACCAAAGTTGGTGGTATTACAGAACAATAGACAGACAGATGGACTAAATAATGTACACTTTCATATCACATTACAAAAAATGGCAGTGAACTAAACTAATGTTTAGATTAAATTTTTAGGCCAAAATCTCACCATTTTTCAGAACCAGAGTTTGTATCAGTATTTTAGAGTTTATGGCCTGAGATCTATGGCAGACTGGTCTTAACTGCACATAGGTTATCCTTTGCAAGAATTAGGATAAGTTTGTAATTTTGAGTAAGCAGTGAGAGGGACACAAAAGTCATGTGTCCTGTCCACAACGGAAAGTCCAGTTTTTACCATTCTGCATATGAGCAAGTAAAACTGTCTGTAGAACACCTCTGCATCTGGCAAAAGGAAAACCACACAGATGTGTTTGAATGCATGAAGAAGTAACCCTTAAATTGCATTTCCCACCCCAATTTCAAGTGGAAATGAACATAATTTCCAGGGGTTATTGTGTTAATGGGATATGCAGCCCATATTTGTGTCTGGGGAAAAAAGTTTCTTTTGGGGGGAACAAGAACTACAGCATTTGGAAGGAACAAGTACCTCAGCACTATGATCTGGTCATTCAGTTTTTCAAAGTGACATATCAGAATTTTTCAGCAACTTCCAGAAGTTATTTAAATTTGGCAACAATAAGAAAGAGCAATTCTTTAGTCCACATCAACATAAATTAGAATGGATAATTCTGTAGTCCACATTGAGATAAATGAGATACCAAAAAGGAAACTATATGTAAACTATCATTAATATCATACTAGAGACTAATTTATTATTCTCAGCTAGTAGTGGATATATTTATTAAACACAAAGATAATTTTCTCATGAGAGAAATTTCTAGCTCTTTACATAATAGGGCAAAATGTAGAGAAAGAAGGTTCTCTTATAATACATGCATTGTGATCAACAAAATTATTAATTTATTAACTCCTCTTTTAATATCAGTCTTGTGGAATCACTTGTAATAATGTTCAGTTAAAATATGACAAGAACTATTTATTTAAATAAACCATTGAAATTACAAAATGTTTATTACTGTAGGACTAAGACATTGATTTGGGATTAATGAAGATACATTGGAAGACATTTTGAATTATATCATTGTGATACATCAAGACCTAGTACATTGGCACAGACAGAATTATTGGAATTCATTTGGAACATTCTGAATGTTTGGACATGTGATAAATCATTTAGGATTATATGGGAATTAATTTTTAATACTGTAAGCTCATCGTAAATTTTTCACTTTGTAACTTGGAGGATTAAATTATTTGTTAATCTTACAAAACTTGTTGGTTTTGTCTTTCAATTGACATAAGACCATTGAGTCATAACAGAAACTGGGAGCTCATCCAGGATTTGAAATTCTTTAAGATATCTACGAGATATTAGAAATTGCCTTTAAAATTTTGGTTGACTGGTTTGGAATTTGTGTGGTCCCTGGGAGTTATTTTAATTTCACATATTTGAGAAATCTTTAGAAAAATCAACAAGCATTCACAGTGTCATCTAATGTTGAACTTTGTTTCATATCTTACTCAAAAGAGGTAAGAGCTTATCAAAAAAGACTAGTTGCTTGGACTTGCCAGATATTTTCATATTTCAGAAGTAGAAGTTTCTTCAGAAGAGGTTGAAATAATTCTGTGAACAGATGTTGGACAATTCCATTCTGTATACTGAGCAAGTCTTAAGAGTAGATTTTAGGGAAAGTCTGAATGCAAGCAAATTCATTTCCATTCCCGTTGATGGAAGTACAGATGCTACCATCTTGGAACACCAAATAGTGCATATAAAATACTTTCACAATAGAAAAGTATACAATTATCACGTTGAAGAAATATATTTTGTTATTTCCTTCTGTGGTTTAAAGTGCGTGCATCATTTTGAATCAGAAGAAGAGATCAAAATTTCAAGACAAATGAAAAGTTAGGCAACACAAGTGAATTTTATGAAAATACTTGTTAAAGAAATGAGGATGAAATAATAATTTGATCAGCCTTTATAGTAATAAAGTATACTCCATCAGGGATAGGTCATTGCTATAACTTTTGAAAACGTTTTGTTGAATAGAAATTCCTTGTATAATATATCAGTATCATTCATCCCTGGGCATAATCAGATCAACCACATATTGGAAAACTTACTGCTGTAGGTATCATGATTCTGTGACAATTTCTTAACGAATTATTTGTGGCAACAAACCCCATTCTTGAATGTTTTGGTACTCTAGATATGTTGTCATTCATTCTGTAAGCACTGTAATTATGCATGAAAGTCATTCATTCTGTAAGTACTGTAATTATGCATGAGTCATTCATTCTGTAAGCACTGTAATTATGTATGAAAGGTGGCGCTCTACAGTTTCGTATTTAGCATATGGTTAAAATTTTAAAGAAAATGTTTCCCCGGGTTTCCTCACTAGTTGTACTGGCTATTTAAAAGAGACTTTGCATATCTTAGGTATTGTTCAAAGAACCTTTAATTCCCTTTATTTTTATGGATGATTGATGGGTGTAATACAGGTTAGAGAGTATACAGCTTGGCCTTACTCCAGATGTGCACCTTTCAAAAAAGTGCTAGCTCTACTTGCTCATTTTCACTTCTCGAACTTCAGAGGTAAATTGTAAAAAATAGAGCAGATAACTTTCAGACAACCCATAGTCTCAGCCTCATTCCTGAAATTGTTACATCACAATGCAGAAATTGCTTGTAGATCCCATAACAACAGTCATGGAATTATATCACATTCTGAAATTTTGTTATGAGGAGAAGGTAAACAGAAAAATCAAAGTTGATACAATTTAAGAACTTCAATTATACATGAATAAAATACTTTATAATAATGTGTCATATGCACAAAACATTTATTCTGATTCAGAATATAGGTTAATTTAAGAGGTCGACCATTTAATGCTCAAATGAAAATAATTTTTCTTTCACATCAAGATAACATTTGTTCAGCTATTGTGATGGATTAAATTCATTGTGAAGGATAGAATTTATTCATTTTTTCTACAAAAACAGATAAGTATTTTATTTTTCTAAACAAATAGAACACAGTTTTTGTCTTTCAAAAATATTTTTTCGCCCATACCAAAAACTAAATGGTATGGCCTTTATTAAAGATCAAAACACATTGCTTTCACAACATCTAAAATGCAAAAACATATTCACTTAATCATGCAGCCTTTCAATTTGAGATAGCTCTGGAATAAAAAATAATTAATATATATTGTTTTCTCTCTGGCCATGTTTTTTAAAAAAACTGTACCTGATTGGCCAGTTAAAGGCCTGCCCTCGTACCTATGCAGCTTAACCATCTGGTTTTGAAATTTTAGTTTCGAATGACCTGATTAGTAAAACAGTGTGAAACATACCATTTTTTAAAATTTTGTTATCAAGTTTTTGTTCTGATTTCTTGTTCGGTTTCATACTTAGATTCTTTCTGCTTCCTATAGAATTATGAGCAAAAGCAACAAGCTGTAATTGAGAGAAGAAAGTCAGTGCTCCAAAGAGGACCAAGAAGACAATGGTTATGGTGTTACCACTTCACTCCTGACACAGAAATATGCCAACCACATTTGCCTGCGCAACACATTGGCAATCAAAACAAATGAAGCCATGAAACAAATTCTTTTGAAGACTGTCTTTATCACATGAAACTATTTAGCAAGCAATCCAGGCTAATAAAACCATTTTGACAGAAGAAGGATAATGGTAGAATGCTTTACTGAATGATTATCAGGTTGTATAACCTGATTCTCTTGGTTAGATTACTGAAACGTTGGACCAGTTCAATATCCCTTTGTTATGCATTATGACCATAAATGTTTGAAAAGTCCTGGCTCCAGTACAAAAAAAAAAAAAAAATTGGTCTATCCCTCAATAGATGATCCAAGGGAGATAACTCTGTGGACAAGGGTGCAGCAAATCTTAATTTTGAGGAACAAAGTAAAACGTCCTTCTCTGTTGCAAATTTGGCCAAATAAAGATATGATGAGTATTGGTCCATGAATGGAGACATCATCCATGACACTGAAAATGTAATTGGAGACCAAGGTTACAAGAAATGTATTAGACATATGCAAGAATGAGCTTGTCACTCAACATCTATGTCAGACATAAGCATTTCCTTAATAGATGAAACTATCTCAGAAGCAAGGTTCTCTTAAGGAAATGTTCATGTCTGAGCTAGATGCATTTACAGATGCTGCAAAATCCAAGGTGTACATAGAGCAATTTTTTTTCAAGCCATATGCCACTATCCATGTGCATGAGCCCTTATGGGCTTTATATCCCATATTTAACAAGACCGACTACTAGTTCAAGTCAACAAGAACTAGGAATGCAAATTGACAAATACACTCAAAAGGTTCAGTGAGTTAGATCTGCAAACTAAATTTAATATACAGTCTCTGAATTTGATTAAGCATATTTTCTTTAACAATACAGTGTAAAAGAAATATAATTATCCATATTTAACATCTCATGCAGATAGACCTATTTGAAGTTTCCTGACCATGCCAAACTAGCCATGTACCTATGTACAAAGATCTGTTGTCAGGTTCTTTCTCCACCAGATATGGTGATTACCATGTATATATAGCCGTGAGCTGAGAAATGGTGATAAATTCCAAAACAACAACACAATTGGCAGGTTCCTTACTGTGCCAAACTATTCTTGTAGAGTGATCTCTTACAATAAGAGAACTCTTTATAACATGGTCCTTTGTATTAGGAAGCTATGATTTTGGATATTATTTCATTAAGTGATAGTAAAATTATGTATAATGTACTCCATTATAACACATTCTTAAAAAGGTGAATATGGTCTGGTATTGAATTAAAAATTGTGATAGTAAAATTGTGTATAATGAACCCAGTATAACACAGTCCATTTAATAAGGTCACTATGGTCTGATTTTGAATTACAGTTTGTTGTAGTAATATAATGATTATTGTACCCCATTATAACAGTAATTTTTTTAAGATGGCTGTGGTGTGGGAACGAATTACATGTGATAGTAAAATTATGTATAGTGTTCCCCATTAAAAGGTGACCTCACACACTAAACTTTTATGACTCTTGAAAAGCATTATAATGAGAGTGTATCTGATATCCTGTTGTGGATTGTAATTACAAATGTCCACTGACCAAGCCACACATTATGTTCTCATAAGTTGAGTCAAGTTGCAAACAACAATGGTCCAATTCTGCCATAGCATAATATGCCTGTTTGTTCTATTGATTACTCATAGCACATGCCCAGATCTGTCATTGCATAATGTGCAGTCAGATCTAGATCTGTGCAGTTTGCAGGTGGACTTATATGTAAGTATATATGATAACATTTTTCTCACGTTCTGAAGATTGCTATATAGTGTTAACTGTTGAAAAGTTTTATATGTGCTTTTGTTCCTTACATCACCTTTTGTACTAGCATCAATGTAATACATAACTATTATTCCTGGACGGTGCTAGACAAAATGAAATTTGTCTCATTTCCCACTACTATGGGGATCAGAAGACAAAAAAAACCTTGAACCAGCAAAATGTAATATTAAGTCTGAAATACATTTGTAAACACCATGTGACATCAATATATTATTCGAAATGATTTCATACATTTATTTTTAAACTGATATCACAATTATTTCATGAGTAAAAACACCATCATATTGATAATAATATATGATTCAAATCAAATAAATACTTGCTCCAAATTTTATTAGAATATAATCCAAAACAGGGACCCAGATCTGCAATTGCACATTGCTTCAGTGACTTAACAGATAGTATTGGGAATCGTCTGAGATTTCAAGAATGATAAATAGTTTGTAATTACTGAACAACCTTTAAGTTTAATTGGATGGATATATTTCTTGAGAGAGAAAAGGGCCATTGTTGCAATCATAGTCATGGCTAAGCTTCATGTGTCTAATAAAGTCAAATATTCTTCAGATACATTTGTTGCCAGTCCATGCATTGTACTAAACAAGAGCTTCAGGGGAAGAAAGATAGGGGAGAGAATTCTAAACACTCATCTTTTTGATAAGGTTCTGCAAGTTACTCATTCTTGTCCTAACTGTAGTCTACACCATGTATTTTTCCGTTTCATTGTCTACACTCTTATTAAAGACCTAGTGGTAGATGGTGTTTTGACATGAAAATCAAAAAAAAAAAAAAAATGTTCTGAAGTGGGCAATTGCTATGATGATGCACCTGTTACATTGTCTCAAATCCACTGGCACCTGTAACACTGCCTCAAATCCACTGGCACAAGTAACACTGCCTCAAATCCACTGGCACATGTAACACTGCCTCCTATCGACTGGCACATGTATCTCTGCCTCCTATAAAGTGTTGAAGTATTTCTAGCTTGAGAAATTACATTTGCTCACAAAGCTTTCTATTTCTAATTGTATTCACATCTAGTGTTGCCTTTCAGCAGTCTGTAATTTTAATGTAGAGACATTTTCATTTTTAATGAGCTATCATCAGTTATATATGAGTAGTTATGAGACATTGAAAATCTTGTGATTCTCACTTTGTCAGACAGCATTACACCCACCCCTTATCACTGGTATTTTCAAGACTGCATCCATTCATGCCAAAGCAAAGACACCAGCAGTTATTTCAATAAGTATTTGCTTTCCACAGTAATAATGTGAGTAACAGATATTTGAAAGAATTCCAACCATCTCAATTTTCACCATTTTTCATATTTAGTATTCCATTTTAATCAAACCATTTGATTAAAATGTCTTAAATTTAAAATGTCTTAAATTTAATATCTTCCAATATATTAAAATAAAACTGGCAGTCTTCAATTTTTAAGACTGCCATTTGATTAAAATGTCTTAAATTTAAAAGGTTTTAATTTAATGTCTTCCATTATATTAAAATAAAACTGGCAGTCTTCTATTTTCAAGACTGTGCATTCTTTAATGCCAAAAAAGACAACAGCTACAAACTTCCATTTAATTAAAATGTCTTAAATTTAAAATGTCTTAAATTTAATGTCTTCCATTATATTAAGATAAAACTGGCAGTCTTCAATTTTCAAGACTTCCATTTGATTAGACTTCATTTGATTAAAATGTCTTAAATTTAATGTCTTCCATTATATTAAAATAAAATTGGCAGTCTTCAATTTTCAAGACTGTGCATCCTTTCATGCCAAAGCAAAGACACCAGCAGCTATTTCAGTAAGTATTTGCTTTCCACAGTAATAACGTAACAGATATTTGAAAGAAGAATTCCAACCATCTCGATTTTCACCACCTTTCATATTTAGTAGTCCATTTTAATCAAACTTCCATTTGAGAGCTATTCAATAGCACTATGCAAGTTTACTAATTCCTACAAAAATCTAAATATTTCTAGGTTATGCCACAGTTAAATTTTGATCAACTTTATATGCCTTATAAACTCATCACAATGGTATGCATTGTGTAAAAGTTGTTTGGAATGGGCTGAGATACTTTAGTACTGCAGGTTAGCAATATTGTTTTTGTAAAAGTAATTTAATTCTCGTACAACCACCTGATGACAATTTTACTTTGGCTTGACAATGTATTAATAAGGAACTGGCAATTTATTTGTCATGGAGTGGAGGAGCTGGAATTATGTTTGAACCAGACAAAAATTGTGTACCTCAAGGTATTTTTTGACTAATAATTTTGATATAAATCAGAACAAGATATCAGAGAGCCAGAATGTTTTTCTCAAAAATCAACCCCAAAGTTTCATTCATAGAACTATCATTGACCTACAACAAATGTAAAGTCTCACCTGGAAAAAATAAACCACAAAATTTTTATATTCTTGGTCTCTTAATTTCTCATGTTTTATTCATCAAGATGTGTAATATCCAATCTACATGTATCTCCATTGAATATTTTTATGTAAACATCCAAGGTTACATAAAGGTGTGGAGAGTAAAAATTAGGCCCAGTCACTCCAGATTTCAGATGGATAACAATTATCTGTTTCACTTTAAACACAAATTGGGCCATAAATTTAGAATTGTAACAAAATTTAGATTTTTACAATTTTTGGAAATTAAACAGTGACAAATTTTAATAAAGTAAATGCATTACTGAAATTGTTGTTTTATATTTCCATGAGTGGTCTAAAGTGCTCAACATTAAGGATTACTGCCATCTCACTTCAGTCTGTGTTGGTTTGAATCTTGGGCTCTAAAGCAATGTGGGTACATGAGTAAGTTTGCTTCTCATGGGTCAATGGTTCTTTCCGGATTTTAACAGGTTCTTCCTTCACCTTTTATACTGGCCACCATATATTGCCTCTTGTGCTGAAAAATGGTGTTAAATCCTACAACAATAACAACAATAATTATTAAATTTCGGGTTTGTCTAGATGTAGCATTCGTCCAGATTTTTAGTCGAAGAGTAATTCTTATGTGTACATAATAACACTAATAAATTTTATAAATGTAAGTAAGTAATAATAATAATAATAGAGACTTTATTTAGAGAAGGTACCTCAATTACTTACAGAACTAATCTACCGTGAGGCCTTCTATCTGTTATGTACAATATATACAGTATATACAACAGGATGTGAAAAATGTCTTGACACTAAATAATTAAGTGAATTTAAAAGTCACAGTATCAAGCCTGGAACACGTGCACAAGCATCTGTGAATACATAAACATAATTATAAAAATATCCTGTTCTGAAAAATTCAAATGTGAAAATGATGCAAAATTACAGAAAAGTAGGCGGTATTTATTGTACTAGAACTGTTCAATTTTCTAAAGATTTCATTCATTTGGGGCACTGGTTATGAAAAGAAGACATGCTAGGAGCATGCCTTATGTCACTGGGAATGTTGTTCCATACCAGTGGACCAATATATTGAAAACTTTATTTTAAAACAATTCCTTCTTTGGCCTTGGTATAATGTAATTTTTTATTCTTATGGACCTTAAATTTGGAGTACAATTAGCATCTCTGGTGAAATAAACTACTTGGACAGGAATGGCTTTTCTGGGTACTTTATACATCACTTTGGCCTTTTCAAGAAATATTCTTAGCAATATTGTTAAAATCTTTATATTATTCATTGCATACTGGAAATTCTTTATACATTGATCTAGAATTAAATGGCAAGCTCTCTTTTGGAGTCTCAAAAGTGGTGTTATGTTTGAATTAGAAATATTACCCCAAATTACATTACAATAGTCCAGATATGGCTGAATATAACTTTTATAAAAGATGACCCTATGCTGTCAAAAGCCACACTGATTATCATGAATATGATCATAAGTGTTTAATTAGTTGAGAAAAGAATCATGTACATGTTTTTCTAGTAATTTGGAGAGTCAAAGAAGGACACAGATGGTTCTGTAGTTATTTACATCATCTTTTGTTCCTGATTTGTGCAATGGTGTAACCTTGGCATTTTTCTGTTAGACCTAATACTTTCTTTGCAAATGAAAGCTATACTCTCTACAACTGTAGTTGCAGCTATCTTTAGTAGCCTTGGTCCAGTCATATAAAGTCCTGTAGCTTTACAATCATCCATTTTTTCAATATTTTTCGGTACAATTTCTGGACTCATTTCAGGAATTTCAAACTTTATATTGTTGGTGTCTTTTTAGCACAAAAGTTCCAAATGAACAGATGAAGTCCTGGGTTCTTTTAAGATTTTCAGCAATTTGAAAGAAAAAGTCGTTAAAAATATTTGAGATGTCAGTTGGAGTATTAGTATAAATGCCCTCATGATTGAGGGATACAATTTCTGTTTCACTCTTTCATTTGCCTGCACCAAATTCAGCAAACGCTTTCCAGATTTCAGTTATTTTGGTTTTCATCCAGCACTTTTTTGTAGTTTGCTTGTTTGGCTTGTCATATAATTTTATTAAATTTATTCCTTCAAACTCAGTTTGATTTCCTCCTGATTTTAGTTGGTCACTTTGCAATATTGCTACTAAGATTTCTGGGTAGTTACAGCTTAGCTGGTGGTCTTTCTTTATCCTGTGTGTTTTTAAAGGGGCATGTTTGTATACCACACTAATGAACATATCTGTCCATGTATCTTAAATATCATCAATATCTTCAAAGATATGGGCAGTATTCCATGGAATCTATTTCATATCTTCCATGAATTTAACAGTATCAAAGTTTGTAAAAGATCTATGAGTAATGGATTTATGGATATTATTTTTTTTTATTTGCCATTGACTTTACATGTTACAAAAATTGCAAATTGGTCACTTATACCAATATTTGAAACCATCACTTTCAAAACATTTTCTTTTGAATTGGTAAAAATATGATCTATAAGTGTTTTAAATGTAGATATCATTCTGGTCATTCTTGTGGGTTCATCTACTAGTTGCTCAATACCTAACAAAGCAATACAATTCATCCAATTGCTTTTATTTGATCACTTTAAGGTCTTTTTTTGTATTGCCTAGATTGTAAAATTATTTCTCTTCATTTGAAATTTTATCTACTTGAAGTTCAAAATATTCACACCAATCAGTATGTGATAATGGAGGTCTGTACACAAAACCTACTACATAGAGCTTTTTTTTTGAGTGATCTGTAACCAAATAAATGTAGATTCTATTTCCTATATTTCTAGGTCTTTCCATCTTTTTTATATATTAGCAGTTCTAACATAAACAAGGAGCACACCACCCCCTGCTTTCCTATCTCCTCGATAAAGTTTGTCATATCCATTGATGTACAAGAGATGTTCACCTTGATTTTCTGTTAAAGAAATAAGTTTTATTTCTTTAATAGTAATTATAAATTAGGTTTAGCAGAATTTTGGTATTTCTAAATTATATATTTCCACATTACATTTTGAAAGCAATACAAACTTCATTTTAGAGTTTTCATACAAGCAGGCAGTACAAGCCTCTACACAATGGAAAGCACCTTGATAATATAAACAGTATTACTCCATTACCAAATTTAATTTAGAAAATGCAAATTTTGTATATATTTTGTTAACACTTCTTTTTATTCCCTCAAAATATTTATAGTAAGAAAATCTGTTATTTTTAAGCACATATGAAATTGTGGTGTGTTGTCAAAGCCTTATTTTATGTAGCTTGTAATAACGTAATAAACTAAAATCAGAATTGTTGAAGGTAAATGAAAATGTAAAAATGTAAATAATAATAAAAGAGTGAACATAATAAAAAGTAAATATAATTTATTCTTTATTTATTTCTAACATAAATAGTTTATGTTTCTTCTTCCCTGTAATTGTTTCAATCTTTCTAGATTTTATTATACAAGAGTATAAGTACCAACATCCCTTTCATATATCTATCTGCCTTTCACCTCAAGTCAGTACCAGGTGAACCCAGAATTTGTTATGACTGGATAAGTCCTGACAAATGGTGGTAAGAATATATACAGACACAAATCAATATTTTGTATGTATAAGTGAGCCCTCTTTTGCACTGCAAAGTTCCCCTTCAATGCTTGAAACCGAATATCTTAACATTCATTTGTCTCTTGGCACAATCAACTTCTTAAAATTGCTCACTTGTGGTATCATTGCTTTTCATTACAAGAGGTTTTACATCACTTTTACATAATGCCTTCATGCCTAATGCTTCGAAGTTAACATTCAAAATGCATGTGTTACATCCCTTTTATTTGTATATGCAGTACTGCTCTGCATCATTTCCAAAAACAAAACTACATCTTGCCTTCAAATGAGATCATCAGATATAACTATTCAGAATCTTAAACAAAATTAAACTCTCTAGAAAGCAAATTAAACCAAAATGTGCAGTGTTTTATTTACAAATGGCTTCAACCATTGTGGCACAAACAGCGAGTAAAAATCCAAGCCTACAAGTCTTATTCAAGCCGATGATCAGTCTTCATTTCTTAAAAATAATTAAATTGTTTAAATACACAACACAAATATTATTTATATAATGTGATTGAAAGCCAATAAACCAATTCCCTTGCCAGAAGCATCTAAACATTCTATAATTGTTAAAAATCTTGTTGATGGTTTCATGTCATCAGAAATAATCTGAGCATATATGACAAGGTGTTTATTGTTGGCTATGTCAGTGCTTTCATCTACCAATCCAGTCATCAATGGTAAATTTGGCAGGTAACATACAAGACTATCCTCAACACCATTTGATAGGCTTTCTAATAACTTTGAACAGGTAGAATAAAAGTTATACTGACTGGCGGAATTCTTCAAAATGCCAATGGGATCAATTTCTTCAGCCATTGAGTTATGTACTAAATTAAGAAGAAATATGTATTTTAAAAAAGGGATGTGTTCTACACTCAGCACTTTAACTGCTTTGTCTTGTTGAAAGAATGTGTGGAATCAGCAGTTTTGTGTTTTAGCAGCCCAGCATGCCTTGTCAGTGTACAGTTCTTAAATGTTCTTGGACATGAATTTTGGGTTTTTTTTAGCCTTTGTACATACATGGCAAAACAGAAAGGCATCTCCACTTTCACATTCTTAACTTCTCTTTGAAAATATATCCAGCTGTATGTTTTCAACCATTGCTGCACAAAATTGTTTTATCTTACAAGTAAACATTACCTCATCATTGGAAGATGTAGGCCCCAATTTTTTTTATAACAATACTATTATCACTGACTATTCAAATAGGCAGTGTGAAATATAATTTTGTTTGTTTCAGATTTAATTTTTGGGGCCTTGGATGCCATTTTCTGTTGAATGCTGACAGTATTTTGGAACAACACTAGGCATACAATTGAGCAAATGGAAATTGTTGCTTCATTGTGTGACAAGCGTGCACATTAAAAAAATAAGTTTTTGTGAGAATCACTTTAACATCACATGCTTATTTTCCAGCTCTTTCTTGGATGTAGTAATATGGTTCTAACATCCTATTGCTACAAGTGATATGAGTTACAGTTCACATAAGGCTAGCTCCAAACTCCACACTCAATTATAACATTAGCTTAAGAAACTAGTAGGTGCATGTTTTCTCTGTTTGGAAGACTTGTACCCTAGCCATTAAAATATACCAAACCTTTGTTTTGAGTTGATAAGCAAAACATAACATTAGGGTACATCAATTTATGTACTGTTGACGATTTTTGTGCATCAAATTAGAAGCATCTGTGTATTTGACACATGATGCATGGGTAGATAAAACACTGCTGGTGAGAGTTTCACTTAAATTCTCCAAATCCCCTCCCCACATAATTGAGAGTTTGCATTAATAATTTCTGGAATAATTATATGCTGAGAAGATTGCAAAGTGCTAAGTATCAACATTATAATTGTACAGTAAGAAGTTGTCTTCTTTAATGCCCCAAAGAAATGAATTGACTTTATGTATCCCAATTCTTTTCTCAACAAAAAGCATTTCTTTTAAAGGAGAGATGCTATCCTCGCAAAATAGGAATTGATATGAGCTTCCTTCATATGGTTCTTTTTAACTGCAGAGTATTAAAATTATCTGGGATGTTCTTGAAAAACTTAAATCAAATTTAATAGTTACAAAATATTTTTTTCATGTTTTAATTAACATATTTAAAAGATATGTGCAGAACCAAATGCTTAGTCATTACCTTTAGCGTGAATCAAGATGTCATGGAAAGAAGATAACTAAATTCATCTCAGATGCTGTCAAGATATTCCCAACTTAAGACAAGTATGAAATCCATAGTTACATTAAGGACTGTAAAGATTACACAATTCATGTAAATGTCTTAGTTTCATGAAATCAGTATCTGCATATGGCACATCTCTGTTTGCTGACACGCATGTCCAGGCAGTACGCCCAGTTGCATCAATAACTGTTTTATCATGTACATATAAGTGGGATGCCCCCCCCCCAGAGTGGTCTAAAGCTCTGACCACTGCCATCTCATCTCTGTCTGTGAGTTCGAGTCATGTTTGGCTAACGTGAGAAAGCTTGCCAGTGGTTTCTCGTAGGTCGTGGTTCTTCCCAGGGCTTTCCAGGTTTCTTCCTCCACCATTAATACTGGCCACCATGTATAGCCTATCTTGTGCTGAAAAATGGCATTAAAGCCCAGAACAACAACAACATATAAGTAGCAGCACTGAGAAACTTCTTGATGATCCTGTCGACCGTTTTACCTAAACTTTTAGCCATATTCAGCACAGACTGAATCCTGTCATAATAAAATGTAAAAGATGTGCAACAAATGGAATCAGAACTAATCAGGTACGCTAAACACATTATTACAAATAGAAATAGCCCAGATGTAAGCCTAATAAGGAAATCAGGGGACATGTTTGAGTTTCAAAATGATTAAACTAAACTGCATCAAAATTATAACATTTTTTTATTTTAAAAAAATATTGCCTCCTTAATTTTTTTTTAAATTTAGGTTTTATATTCACAAGTCATTTTGATTCAAAAGGCAATTCAAAAAGCCATATTATCACCAGTGGGCTGGTTTTCTGTTTAGGAAATCTTTAGATGTATCAACAAAATTGGGTTTTGAAACCAGCCTATTCATACGTGTTTGCGCCATCATGTAATGAAAACATTACAGATACTTTTAACCTTAAAATCAGTGTTATTATGCTAAATGATGAATTGCAGCTAAATACAATGTCCATAAGTACATGTACCACAGTTCTGGACAAGGTCCATTAGTATGACATGTCTGAACAAGCTTCATTAGTCTATGTAATGCAGGTCAAATCTTCATCATTTGCATTCTAACCAGCTTTGCACTGTTGACATCCTTCAGTGAAAATTTCTTGATGATATGACAATCTCTTTAGAAGAAGAAACAAAGGAAAGATTTTCCGATGGCAGAGTGTCATGGTTGAAGTCAGATTGACACCAGTTTATCTAGGATAAAATAATGCTTTACCAGCTTGACCCAGCAGTAAACATTGGAAAGAGGGGTGGGGCATAGGTTCAGCATCATTTTCATTGACTACATACCGTGTTTTATTACTTTAGTAAAAATTCATTTATGCATACCAACTCTCCAAGAGGTGTATTGCTATTAGCAAGTAGCAAAAATGCATACATATGGAGTAAAAAATGGAATCCATATACTACATGCCAGAACTACAGCACATGAAACATGCATCTGGTAAAAATTCTTGTCACAAATGGCAGAATCCATATGGATAAAACCTGAATACAAACACTATACTGAAAAAATTATTTATATTCAGCACTTGCTTTGACTAGTTAAAACTGTGTGACATAAACTGAATAATCATGAACTGGAAATCTGCAATGAGCATGATCATGTGCTCCAGGTGCTTCATTACAGTACTCTTATATTCTTCTTTTAAAAGTTGTAAAGCTGCATTGATTTGTCCTTTTGTCTGATCTGACAGGTTTTAAAATTTGAAAAGATCCATCTGCTCTAACCTTTTCCATCATGCAAAATCCACAGCTCATGATGTAAGCATTTCACATAAGATCTGGCACCATTTTTTTTTTAAAGTTTAGACTGGTCCACCAACTATCTTATCAATATGATAAATCTGTGAGGCAAAGTTCACATTTGAAGAAACCAGTCTGTTTTCTTGGAAATGAGTTAACTAGAGTAGCAAGATAAGTAAAGTACTCTACTCTTACACTATGCTTTCCCAGCAGTAAACTTTTTATGAATATTCTCAACTTTTTATGAGTGGAATTAAAGAGATAAGAATAAAAATGACAACTTTTTATTGCATTTTTTAAAACTTTTTAATGCACCAAAAGGAAGTAATCCAAATACAGGTGAATGTAAAATGTCATTTGATCAAAAAATAAGTGTAATGGTTGACACGAATGTGATATGTTCAAGAAAAGGTTTTCAAGACAACCATCATAGCAGCCATTTAGCACCACTTTTATTTAGGACCGACTGTATGTAGTGAGAAGTGTCACATTGATGCCAATATGGCAAGCTATTCATTCTGAAAGAAAAGCAATATGATAGTTGCTTTTATAGTTCATGATAGTTACAAAATTACAGCCATGTTGGAAGTCAAATTAGTACCATTTTCCATTCTTATTGAGAAGTGTTGAGAACATGACTATCTTTTCAGGCAATATTTATGTAACTATAACAACGAAGTCGGCAACCTATTCATTTGGATCTAGTACATATCATGTGAAGACTTACAGGGAAAAATCCATGTCGCCCTATACATCCAGTATTGGCAGAAATAGGATTTTCAAGATGGCTACATTAGCCATGCATCAGTGCCAGTTATTTAAGACCAACTACAAATTACACAAAATGTCAGAGTGAAAATACCATGTTAACGAGACCACTCAGTCATTGTTGCATCCATGAATTCACACGTTTTTACCCCATTTTGCCACCTCCAAAATTAAAAGGGGAGGGAATACCACAACTTAGGACAGGAAATTGTGGCTACTTGTCAAATTTCTACTATACTTCCTCATTTACCATTTAATGGGGGCTTTTGTGTAAATCTCTGTGGAATTTGACACCTTCACCATAATCAAAAGAATTTGATGCAGCCCTTTGTAACTGATTAAATCTGCGAACTTGTCAACTCAGCATTGGATTACATTGTTTGTCTTCTTCAGTAGCAGTCTCCTCTTAGTTCTTTAAAGTTTATCAAGGGCATTTGGTACATCTGCACCAGACAACACTGTTATTAGAACATTTTCCCTTGTCAGTAATCTGCCAGAAAAGATAATTACCCACTTTCTTTAATGAGTTATATAATTGTTTTTAAAAAAATTCAGGATTCACTTCATTTAGGTATTGAGCAATGGCAACAACCAGAATGTCATGGTCCTATGATGTCAATGTCAGTACCATTCTAGGCACAATTACAGACCTACCAACACTAACAAGACTTTAGTAAGGTAGTCAATATTTTTTCCATAAGTGAGACCAGCTTTGAGTATGATGTGCCAATATACCATGTTCTGTTATTGTGGGTAGGAAAACATGTATTTAATGTCCAGAAGTGTGATTCAAGACTGATGCAGTAATGGTAAACACATTGAACTAAAATGTTTGTAAAGTTTACTGGAACCTAAATTATGTCCAGTAGTTTCACAAATTGCAGTTCCAGACTCTACAATCCTGGAAAAAAATTAATGTGGGTAATCATCTATCCAATAATAACACAGGCTCAAATCAATGCATAATGTCCACTAAATGTTATTGTTGCCCTTCTTACTTTTTCCACCAAAAATATGAATTATTCCTTTTATTCTTCTGTGCTATTAAAACTTAACAGGTTTATGTCCCTTTCATCTTGAAAATGTATCATTTGTTTTAAAAAAAACTATAAGCAACAGCTTAGTCATGCAGGTATTGTGCATCACAAATCTATGCACTTTAATGCTTCTGGGATATTACTGTAAAGTTGGTCTGTTTCCCTGGCCATCTTCACTGGATCTAATCTGAAATCAAGATCTGAATCAAACACAGAAAAGCAAGTATCCAGTTTTTCTTTAAACAATAGTACTTATGTAATTTGTGCTTTTATTCTTTAAGTCCATATTTTAAAGGGAAGTAATATTAGGTCTTAATATTAACACTGCTGATCAGTACTGGCTTATGAAAAGGAAACTGATATGCTTTGCTGCAAAAGACAAAACAATATGATTTTTGAAAACTTCTCTCCCTTGAAACTTGTTCTTGTGAGATTTTTACTCATTGTTACCAATAATCCTGTAATTGCCAAGACTGAATGCAGCTCATCTTATCTGAGGAACAGCAACAAGATTTTCAAGATGGACACCAGGTTGTATATTAAAGGAGACCAAATTGTACTCCTGATGAAACTATGTGCCAGGTTTCACAACTTTCATCCAAGAAGTTTAGGAGTAAATAACTGACAGCAAATAACAGCCAAGTGATACTGTATGCTGAATGGCTGATGACTGGACAGACACAGCACTGTCATGTACACTTTTTCTTCTCATCAACCAGTTGAGCTAAAAATAAAATGTTTGGACTCTTCTTTAAATTTCACTAACATTTTAATATTCAGAGTAACTCACCATCACAATATATATATATATATATATATATATATATATATATATATATATATATATATATATATATATATATATATATATATATATATATATATATATATATATATAGTTATCTTGAGCAGAGATATCTGTAAAAATAACTCAATCTGAAGGACAAATTGAACATTTTAGTAAATTTTTGAAAGGGTTTGACTTTTCCTATAAATGATATATAATGAATTTCTATTCTTGCACATCTTGTAACTGACTACTGACAGATAGGAACTTAATAACCAATTCAGAAGACTTGTTGCTTTTAATACAACAGATATGCTAATTCATGTAATGTTTGAACTAACAGATAACACAATCTGCTGTTGTTGCTAAAATACAGAAGTCTCCCATCCATGCAAAACTTTCTGAACTTTATCCTCATATTGTAACACAGCTTTCAGTGGTGGGAGCCATAACACATGTAGGCTATAAGTTCTGAATTCTCAGCTTTTAAAACAGGATCCAAAGTATTCCATTTTCTGAAATCCTAGTTTTGAAAATGATTCCATGAATATGTTTTCAAGTTCCTGCAAAAGCAAATTTCTACCATTCAAAACTGATTACTTTGCAAAATTCTGGAAATTCCAGAAATCATAAAATACCTTTCATTCCACTATTAAAATGGAAGGTCAAATCATGTTATTAAGACAAAACTAATAGTGAAATATTTATCAGGTTGCATCATTGTCCTTTAATTTTTGCTGGACAGCTGAGACACAGTCAGAGAAAATCTGGTATTCAGGTCGGCACAATTCTGTTTTGGAAAAATTTCTATCCATACAAGTGTTAAACTTCTCATATTCTACTGCACATTCCATTTTGGCTCTCACTATGATAGGACTGTAAAGAAAAGAAAATATTTTTTTTTTAATATTCTTATGATGTTCATGATTCTAGCATCTGAAAAGAACAGAATCAAAGGAAGTGTATTATTTTAGAACACTGGCTTATAATAGAAAATGCAATCAGTTGCTGCTATTGTTTATTTTTTGCATTTAATGCCATTTATCAGCACAAGATAGGCTATACATGGAGGAAGAACCAAGGAAAAATTCCAGTAAGAACCAATGATCCAAGGGTAGCTACTGGCAGCTTTCTCACATACCCTCACTGGCTAAGCCTGGGACTTGAAACAATGTGAACAGAAGTGAGATTTCAGTAATCAGCAAAAGCAAGTGCATTAGACCATTTGGTCACCAACAGCTCCCATAATCTATAAGAAATGTAAGTTCTTAGCCTCTCACTTCACTAATGGGAAAGAACTCATCTTTGGATTAATGGAAGATAATTCATCTTTCTTTTCCCATAACCAGAGGATAGATTTATGTTTGTTAAACAGAGTAAAGATATATTTAACCATATAGTGTGAATGGAATTCAAAGCAAAATGAAATTTACAGAAATGTTACTAAGAATGTTAATGGTAAGACATGAAAACAAATATTTTCTCTGGTTCAATATTGCCATCCTCTCAAGAGGACTTGTGAGGACAGGATTTTTAAGATGGTCAAAAACTATACTGGACAGATGATAGAGTTGTTGTTGTGGGGTTTAATGCCATTTTTTAGCACACGATAGGATATACATGGCGGCCAGTATTAATGGTGGAGGAAGAAACCAAGAAATCACCGGAAAGAACCACCGACCCACTAGAAGCTACTGGCAAACTTTCTCACATATCCACATTCGCTGATTCTTAGACTCGAACCCATGCAGACAGAGGTGAGATGGCAGTGATCCATAATGGACAGTGCTTTAGACCACTCGGCCACTCGGGGCCCCCAACAGATGACAGACAAAAGGCTATTATAAAGGTTTTTTCTGATCCATCACCAGTAGAGCTAAAACAAATAAGACATATGCTCTATTCAACAAGACTAGTGCAACTCTGGTTTTAAACTAACAGAAAAGAGCAAAAGTAAAAAACCAACAAGTTTTGTGCAATTCAACAAATAATGTATTTCTCTATAATACAAAGTGAAAATTCAGAGAACTTACAGTATTGTGAATTAAACCCCAAATAGTCCATAAAGTTTTATCACAAGTCCAAGTGAATTCCAGTGGTATGTCCAAATTCCAATATTGCCTGTATTGATGTGCCTCTAGTCTCGAATAAGGTAATCTGCCAATTGCCTAGAGTTTGATGATCTACTAAGTCTTTTGATGTATCTCAATAATAACGTCCTTGTCTGAATTCACTATATATGTAATTCCAAATTTCTGTCCAAGATTTTTATTGATGAGCACTATGCATTTCCAGTGAATAATAATTTTAATAAGTAATTGCAACCAAATGAAAAAAAGACCATAAACAATAAGACTGATTCTACTTAAAGTGGTTAAGGAAAGAAAGATTATTTTCTCATGTGAACAACGTGATAGAAAAAGCTAAGACACAATAACAGAGCCTGGATGTAGGTCAGCCTCCTCTTTAAAATGTTTAAAGTTGTGAACATGTTAAGGAATTTCCAAGAGGAAAACAAGTTCCTAGAATCTGATTAAAATAAACATGTTTATTTTCATAAAAAATGATCTGAATACTTACCCCCACTTATAGATAACTATTAGCTATGTATTCTGTTGTTTACAAAATAAATATCCCTGGTCAGATGAACAATGAACTTTATTCTCGATAAAGTACAAAATACAGATATACATAACATACTCGCTAACAAAAGACAACAAATAGTACATATTAAATTTACAGAGCAACGATAATATTGGGATGTCAAATGTATATAAAAATTTATGAGCTTCCAGTGTATTTCAAGAGTACCTAGCTCTTTGGCATTAACATTCTCTTTGTCAATATTAAAAGGATGTCAAGTACCCTCACTACAAAATTGAATTGGTCAAAGTACACTGAGTTCACTGATATCAATATTTAACACTAATGGAGGAGATGACTGATAAAATGTTATCCATTATTTTGCATCTGATACCTTTTGTCCTCCGAACACTTTGCAAGCTTCATGCTCTGTTTCTCACACAAAAAACTCCATGTGTCAGGGTAATTCTCCACACATTTGGCAAAGTTATCCACATATCTAGTGCATTCCTTCTGTATTAATTTCAGTGTGGCATCAGTCCTGAAAAATACAGACATGTTAATAAAAGAAATGAACAGCATGTCACCACCCATGTTTTCCATGCTGACAGTGAGAACCCGCTCTTTGGTCTATGATTGTCAAGCTTATTATCTGTGGGCACATTTTTGTTCTTTTGTTTGTTGTGATGGTGGTGGTGGTGGTATAGATATTGAAACTCCATTGCACATTTGAACAGTCAAATTCTGGGTTCAGAATTTATCAATATACTGCTTTAGACTTCTTGGCCAAGGATGTTTATGTCATAACACAAAATAAGTTTGTACTCAAATTACAAATGCATGTTCTACATTCTGTGTATATGCTGAAATAATTCTGACATCCAAGTAAACTCAGTGTACATCCTGTACTACTTATGACATGCCAGTACACTCTATGTAAACATGCTGAACTACTGAACTACTGAGTACACTTGTATATATGCTGTACTACTTCTGACATCTAAGTACACTCAGTGTACATACTGTACTACTTCTGACATGTGAGTACACTCTATGTAAACATGCTGAACTAATCATGACATCTGAGTACACTTGTGTATATGCTGTACAATGTCTGACATCTGTACTAATTCTGTGCTCAGGGATGACACTCAGTGCCAGATTTAGACAAGGCTCGGCCCTAAGCTTATGGGAAGCTATAGAGGCCATACTTGGTATAAAATAAATTTGAGGAGCCCCTTCAGACTTGAGTTCTGACTTTGAGGCATAAGCTGTAGCTTGTTTAGCTTATGCTAAATCCGGTACTGATGGCACTGGCTTTAAAAAAGTTTTTACCCAAAAAGTTTACCAACCTCAATATTTTTGTAGCTAATTGTCAAAAAAAATCACCATTTTCATCATACAGTGCTATCCATTTATCTTGATATCCCTGTTCCCAAGGTAACATTGTTGTCATAAGCCAATGTTTAGATAAGAGTGGATGGGTTTGAAAATGGATTGAAATTTCACACACATGTGAATTTGTAAGAGGACATCTGTCATCAATGACTAGGAGTTATGCAGAGAAAAAAAATGGAAACTTTGATTAAATGAAAAAAACTAGTCTGAGATGCACTTGTATATTGGCAACTTACATTTGTTTAGTACACTCCATGTTAAATAATAAACATGCATAAGCAAGTATTTGATCACATGTTAGAAAATTCATGTATCAGTCAATTCCTGTTAGAAAATGCAACTAAAACATGTATTTAAAAAAACAGATATCCCAATGTCAGCAAACAAGTTTACCCAAACAATTCATTGATATTTATTATCCAAGAAACCCACTGTTTATATGCTACATGTAGATGTACTCAATTTGGCCTTGATTCAGTCAACCTGAGGCAACTACCACATGCTGAGGCTACCAAGGGGATGAGGCTGTTCACCTTGTTTATTGAAATATGTAACTCCAAAAAATTCTACAGCTCATGTCAAGCTTTAGTTAGTGCCAACATAGTTTATGCTTTCTGTTCTTCAGCAAGAATTATATGTGACTTTAATCTCTTGATTTTTTTATTCCATTTCACTAAAGCTGCTTTTTTTGTTATTTTTGTTTACTTCGGACAATACTATCATCATCTTTAGAAGAAAATAGTTTGAAGTTTCAGAACTAATTCATGTTAGAGTATGGTGGTCATAATACCAATTCTGCTATTCAGACTATTTAGCAGTTAGCATTTATGTGAGATAAACAATTAAAATACATGTAATCATCACTGTTAATTAAAGGTAAAAATATTGTTACAGGCACATTGTTAAGCCAACATTGCCCTTCTTTAGAAATTTCAAACAAATGATTGGATATCATTTGATATAAGTAAACATTTATGCATTCAATAAAAGGAATCAATAATAAACAGATGATGTCAAACCAAGATGCAGTTCATTATTATTCATGAAGGACAAGTAAGCTCTAATTAAGAACTGCAATGTTTTCCATTCAATTATGGTGATATTCTCATCAAGAATCATTGAGCAATGAACTGGACCCAAGCAGGGTGCTAAATATTACTTTATGTAACCATGCACGTTGTGCACATTTCTTTGAAATGTTATCAACAAAGTATGAAAACAATGGAAAATCAAAAACAATTTAAAAAATGACCAAAGAAATTGATGCCAATGAACTTTTATCTGAGTATGAAAACGTAATAACTAAAAAAAACAGCATAGAAAAGGAACAAAGCCTTTAAAGTTTCATTAATAGCATGTACAAACATTTTACTGCTTTAAAAAATGGGGATCGTGGGGGGCCTTCCTCAAATGTGGTAACTTAATTGCTTTTAGTAGATACATTTTCACAAGTATGCCAAAAGGTAATTTGCAGAGGAACAAACGATAAAATCTGTTCTGTAAGATTCTGAAACAGTTTAAATTAAAACTGCAATGCATAGTCATCAGAGATTTTTGAAATGCTTAATCTCACAAATTTGGATCCAATTTTTTTATCTGGGATGTAGAAAGTCACTTAGGCAGGAGTCCTATGCAATAGGTGGATGGCAAAATTCAAAGACTTGCCAGTCCTGCTTCAGCCACCTGCTTAGTGGGAAAATGTTTTGATCAGTTAGCTGTGCTGATATTTACAATGACATAATTCAGTGGCTGAAAGACCCCCACCCCATTCATGTACATGTTGTCATTATAAGAGTATGTTAAAAAAATCATGATGCAATATATATATATATATATATATATATATATATATATATATATATATATATATATATATATATATATTTCTCTGTCCACATTGCACTTAATTCAGACAAAGTGATACATATGTTTTATTTACTACTGTTATCATGGATTTCAACTTAACTGACACTAGAGCATTCAATTTAGTCATTGAATCCTTTATATTGGTAAAAATATTCAGCCAGTGCAAGCATGGATGTTACATCTTATGACCAAATTGCAATTTGTGTTTATTATAATATGTGCGTCTTACCACATAATTCAGGTAAAGACCGTGATAATATACCAGTAGAGTACGATAATCTGGGTCATTTACATTAACGCGATTGGATTGACCGATATCTTTTAAAGAAATAGATAGAGGGACAATCAGAGAAACGTTACAATTTGTAAAAATGCAGTAATAACAGGTCGGTTTTGTTGTGTACCGATAACAACATTATGTACCGCGATAATACATAGTTCCAAGCTACGAGGGAAGAAACTGAACTTATAAATGTTTGTCTACAAGTCTACTTGCAATTTGGTGGAGATGTCTACGATACATATATATTTCTACTAAATTTCGAATTTACAAGCATTTATACTTTAAACTCTTCTTCAAACAGTTTTTGCAGAACTTACATTTTAAACAATTCTTCTAGTTTTATTACTTGACCTTACCACAACGATGTGCTGCGAGAAACTCCAAACACATACGCTGTCATCTAATAAATGGACCACTGCGTCGGATAAAAATCTGAATCGGAAGATAAATCTTTGTACCAATCAAGCAACAAACAAACATTTAAACGGCATCAAAAGCAAAATTCCAGAATTACTTTGCAGGAGTGGGCAAACAACATCAGCAATAATAAGGCTGAGACCAATATGGAATGATACCAACATTGCCTTTAGGAAGTTTTGGTTTCAAAATAAAGGCTGATGTGCTCGATTGTCATATCCATCTGTCTTTATGCTTGTGAAACATGAACACTCACATCAGATCTACAAAGAAGTATTCAAACCTTCGAAATTAGCTGCTACCGCAAGATCTTGGGCATCTCGTACATTGACCATGTAACAAAAAAAAAAGTCATCAACAGGATCCAACTAGGCCGAGTTCCCTCTGACCCTTGACACCCCATTTACCCCAACATAAAAAAAAAAACAGATATCCAAAATGGGGTGTCAAGGGTCAGAGGAAACATGGACTAGATCCAACGAGCTGTCGATGCTATGAAGACCTCTTAACCACTGTAAAGAAGTGGTAAGTGGTACGGTCATGTCTCAAGATTATTTAGACTGGCAAAATTAATCTTGCATGGCACAGTGCGAAGGTGCAAAAGAAAAGGCAGACAGAAAAAGAGGTTAAAGGATAACATTTAGACAGCCATGGGATTTTGAGTTTCCCAAATGTCAGTCGAGTTCAGGGAAAGATGGAAAGAATTGGTTGTAAAGTCAACTGTGGTGCCCCAACGACCTCTTGGGTTAAGGGATTGATTGTTTGTTTGTTTTGTTTTTGTTGGGCTTAACGCCATTTTTCAGCACACGATATGCTATTCATGGCGGCCAGTATTAATGGTGGAGGAAGAAACCGGGAAATCACCGGAAAGAACCATCGACCCACGAGAAGCTACTGGCAAGCTTTCTCACATATCCACATTCGCCGAATCCTAGACTCGAACTCACGCAGACAGAGGTGAGATGGCAGTGATCCGTAATGGACAGCGCTTTAGACCACTCGGCCACTCGGGGCCCCGGTTAAGGGATTGATGATGATGATGATGATGATGATGATGATGATGATGATGATGATGATGATGATGATGATGATGATGAAAAGCAAAAAAAAAAATGCCAAAAGAAACAACGAAATTTAGCAAACATACAGACGGGACAAATTAGTTATATTATTATTTATTTGTGCTTGATTTAGTTACAAATGACTAGTATATATTTTCTAGGTTTTTTTTTCTAGGGTAGCCCTTAAAAGGGCTGTTTTTTGGGGGGTATAGCAATCTCGTATCGTCTATGTTTGCGTCCTCATCTGGCTGAACCATTAGGGGATTAATTTACGTATGCACAAATGGATCCAATACTTTCTAAAACGAAGGATGATCAGCACCTAGTGGATCAATATTCAGAAAATTACGAATTAGATAACGTTATCTCTCAAGGAAGTGTGTTAAGCAATCACGGTACTAATTCAGTTCCCATAGTAAACCTACGCAAACACCATGATATTAAAAAATCAGTAACTTAAAATCTTGGAGTGCTCAAGATCAAACTTATGATTATCAGTATAGATGAAACATGGAAGTCAACTTCTGTGCTGAGGAAAGGATATGAGTCGCTGACTTTTCTGGAGCTTAATATGTTTGAACCATGTGCTTTCAAATCCGCACCAAAGACTCAGGTGCTAATTTTGTGTGTTCTAAACTGAAGACTATAAAAGAACTTAAATTTCATAAATAAAACAGTGTCTCTATTTTTATTCACTTTCAACTAGGATAAGGTCTCAAGAGATTCATTTTTCTAAAACATAACTTATATTATTAACCAATTTATATTATTAACCGCGTCGGAGTACACAAAGAATAAATTCAATCCTTCGTTCAATATTACCGGCTGAAGAGTTAACTTTAAAAAATCGTTTTTTCTTGAAAATGCTGATGTCTGTGGAGACATGTCCATTAGATAAGATGATCCTCTCACGCAATATACCAAATACGCTGCGATTAAAAGTGATTGACAACTTTTGGGCATCCGTAAATTTCATTAATAGGTGATGAGCCACTTTATGGTACTCGATGGTAACACTTCGTTTGGTTTTGTCTAGTTCATTGCCAAACTGAGTGTTAAAATTATGGCATTTGTGTCCACCAAATGTTGACCATTACAATAATAGCATGCCAAAATTTTCATCTCATACACGCTCGGGGGGAGAATTCGTTTATGATGGATTTTTTATTCCATAAAATCCAGTAAAATTGGTATGCAAGTTTTCATGTACTTGTATATTTCGGATTTCGATCCAAAACTTTGTTTGATTTTCGAAGTACTTGAGAGTGTGTTGATTCATAAAATATTTCCACTTTCGTTCTTTCAAGGTGTAGTGAAAACGTATATTGAAGCTTACATTAGTTTTTGGTTTCTTGGTGGTGAAAAAGGATTCGTTTCCTTACTTCTTTCTTTCTGGAAAGTTTGGTTCAGAAATTATGTGCTTTTGTCGGTTTGCCATCGAGGGGGTTGACAACCGCTCTGTCTCAACAATGTTTGTAGGGCTCCAACTCGGTGCTCGATATGAAATTTAATACAACCCAGGCAACTTTGGAAAAGATGTCGATGAGACAAAACAAATATTTGTAGCAAATATTAATGGCCACAATGATGGCCATGTCCTGAATGGAGCGGTTTTCCACGGTGTCGTGTTCTTCTTCTGACCCTGTGGCTAAAACAGGTCAATTTGTCACTGGACACTTTAGGATCAATTTTTTCTTGAATGCATAGCATAAATTTTGGTCAATGTAGGCCACTCCTTTCTTCCAAACCTCGAAACCAAGACTTTTCCAGCCACGTACATCTTTCCAGTGAGAGTAATAGACAAGCTATACTCGCATCTTTGTAAGCATCCGGAACGGCTATAATTTCACAAAGAAAATTTCTTGAATCAGAGGTCGAGAGATTTACAGATGAAAGCGCAAGGCTGTAACAAAGTGAGTTTCTCGTGGACATTTAAAGGAAACACGATCATGTTTTTGGTGGTACTTCGCAGTCCACATCGTACAGTACTCATAAGGAATCGGCTAGTAAATAAAATCCCAGAACGGAAGTCGCCAAATTACACACCACACAACGACCAAAATTCATTGGATACAGTTTTAGCAAAATGTGCTAGCAATCCGCCAGTCTGAATACTGTCATTGGTTTTCTTCCACGATAATTGTTGTATGATTAATGATATAGGTCATGGCATGGTAATATGTTTATATACCCTCTTTTGTCGGAAGTAATAAATGTACTCTTTGCACAAAAGCAACTTTATTTAGGTACCGTACCAAAATGGTTTAGTTACTAACTCACACACCACACTTCGCACAGAAGTTTCCTCTTGAATCAAGATTTATTCGTGTAAAAGATTTAGGTCACCTTCCAACTCTTCTTCTGTAATTCCTCATAGTATCGCAAACGTATAAGAAGTAAGATGAGTAGCAACCAGTCTTCTAGTCCTCGGTCAGTTGAACAATGTCTGACCACTGGAACGCTTTCAAACGAATCCGTTCTCTTATATTATGCTGGTACCAGTGGTTAAACTATTGCTTACGTAACGGATGCAATTGTTCTTTGCGTTAGACTTTTATTTTGACAAACTCTTGGTAAATTCGTTCTCTCAATTCTACAGGCCAACCCCAATCATTTGTTTGTAAAGAATCCATCAAGAGATTGCTGAAATCGTTCCATTAAAGGTAGATAGTGACAATGCGGATACCATCCAGCAACTTCCTTGTAATCAGAATCTTTCTCTTTCCACTGTTGGAGTGACACACCGCAATTGAAACACTTTCCTTTATCACCATCGCACAAGTAGATAAACCCCGATCTGGCTATGTTTTCTTGGATAGGTCATCCCAGATATTTAGACCACTTTCCATGGAAGGTTAAGAATCGACTTTTGAAGTCGTAGTATTCAGACAAACGTTCCGAATATTCTTCTTTCAAAGGTTTATTTCGATAAGGTATGGTGAAATCCGCAGTAGTTTGTTTAGGCATTTGTGGGGCTGTAGGCACTTGCATTCAGGTAAAGATGACATTGACCATGAAAACCAGTAAAGAGTCCATGATAACGAGTGACATCGCTTTCGCCTCCGTCAGCTTTGACACACAAACACACACACACACACACACAACACATTCCATAGTAGGCATTGCAGTAGTAGTAGTAGTAGTAGTAGTAGTAGTAGTAGTAGTAGTAGTAGTAGTAGTCATAGCAAAGTTCCAGGATGTGTTTCTGAATCGCTGAAGTCATATTATGCTGCATCCCTGCCATCGCAAGGCACAGCATCGTACTCCACATGAGAATCACCGAAATTGAATGGAGTCTGCTTAAAAGAATTCATCTTTCTCGCTTGGCAATGGTAGTCACAATGAACTATCGCTCATGAACAGTTTCCCTTTCTTTCCTAGTCGTAATGAAGTCTCAAGCATGTAAATGTTTCTTTTTATGCCTAGTTTTTTCTTTTTTGATAACGCCACTAAAATCTTGATCCTCTCCAGGCTGCAAGGCTATTTTAAATACCTCAAAGTTAATCATTTGTTTGGTGCGATAATAGAGTATATCCTTTCACTTTTTACTCGGTGTGCACTTCTCCTTGAGGGTCCCGGTATTCTTAACATAACTTTTTGGGACCAACACTAGCAAAACTTAGAATCTTGTCTTCGGGGTGCTAGTCCGTCCAGGCTCATAAATGATCTCCTTCGATGTCATTGTGTGGGTGCGCGTACGTTTGTGTGTGTGTTTTTGTGTGTATTTTGTGTATATGTGTGTAAGTGTGCATGTATGTGTTTGTGTTCGTGCGAGTACGTGTGTGCGTACTTTTGTCATTGCATGTGCATGTTCGTTTGTGTGTATTTGTTATGTTTGTGTGCGTGTGCGCACGTGTATGCGTGTTTTGGTCTTTGTCCCTGTAAAACTCCATTTATCTCTACTAAATTTATTTCACCTACCTAGCTACCTACAGTAACGCATATTCAGGTCAGCCACTTGCAACTCTGTTGCCATTTTTACCTAGCATCCAGTAGAGTGACGTCATTGAAGCTTGAAAGTTTGAGACTATATATATATATATATATATATATATATATATATATATATATATATATATATATATATATATATATATATATTGGCTATTTCCATAGAATTTCCACGCGTTGTAGCTATAAATATATACTATGTTATTTCATAAGACTTTCCTAAAAGATGACTTATAGATAGTTCGTTTCCCTGGCTTGTAAGATAGTGTGTCTATGTGTGTATATTTGTTTGTGGACGTGCGCGTACGTGTGTGTATTCGTGTTTGTGTGCGTGCGCGTACGCGTTTGTGTATCTTTTTGTTCTTGTGCTTGCACGTGCGTGTTCGTATTTGTGTGTGTGCGATCGCGTACGTGTAGTGTTTGTGTACGTTTGTATGTGTATGTGTATCTTTGCGCGCGTTCGTGTGTGTGTGTGTTTGTGTTTGTGAGCCTTTCCTTTAACAAACTCTTGCCACTACACTCATGAGTGTTTTGTTTGAATGTGGAGTAGAGAGACTATAAGCATAATCTCCTTTGCTGATGTGATTGTAGGTAATGGTGTTTTTTTATACAAAACTTTTCTTCTGAAAAGATGTATTGATAGAAAGATTTGATGTTGTGTTGGTATTAGTGTATTGCTTTGTGTGATAATTTAGTTTAGGTTAGCACACTTATCCCTGTGGATTGCTTGGTAGGTGATTTGATTAGCTGGTAAGAGGGATGTTTTTGCTCACGTCCATGCTTGAGACATATAAAATGCAGCGTTCGTCAGTCATTCTGTGTACCCCAGCGTTAACTTGTCAACTCTTTCTAAAATGAATTTGTTTGAAGACTTAAAATACAGCAGGCATTTGATGATGGATGAAGTGTATGTCAGAAAGGATTGCAGATGAATAAATGTATCCACTTACCCTTGACTTTGTGACAAGTTAAGTGACCAGTCTCAAAGCATCCAGAGGACTGGTTAAAGACGTGATATAATAAGAATTGGAGAAGATAAGAGGATTTATTCAGCCAAAGTATGTTAAAGTGGAAAAATTGAAGGAGACTCTTGACGGTAAATGAAACGAATGGAAACATTTTAGAAGAAATAGAGAATTTCAAAGATTGGTCTTTTGTGAAGTGGATATAAGACCAATTAAATAAATCCGAACAAATAGTTGGATAGGTGCTGGAAGATGATGTGAATAAGATAAAAGATACATGGGCCAAGGAGAGAAAGGAAAAAGAAAATAGAAAAAGAGGACTTTGAGAAACTGAGTGAAAATCGGATTAAGATTCAGGAAAAGTTCAGAGCGATGGGTCATCCTGACTTGATACTAGAGAATGAAACAAAGAAGAAAAAAATAATAATAGAGAAAGTGGGAAGATGGTAGAAGAACTGGAGAAAGTAGAAGAACCCAAAAACCCTTTTCAGGGCCATTCCATTGCCTCGAAAGATATATATTCTCTCTTACCTAAAACAATTTTAGTCAATTTTTGGACTGATTGTTTGAAGTTCATCGGTCTATGTTGGTGTGATATGTCTATGTCTATGTCTTTGCCTCTAACCCTATTTCTAACCAGGTCTCTATGTCTATGTCTCTGTTTGTCTATAGAGTAACGTATATTCTAGTTAGCCTCTTGCTACACTGTCCTGCCAGATTGAGGTCAGCCACTTGCAAATTTATTGCCAGTGTCCAATACCGTGACGTCACCCCTCTCCTATTCCTATCGACCCAAGACAAGTCCAGTCCTTTATCGCTCTACAGCCCCTATGTTTAACTCCCTTTGACCCAACAGGTCCAATCTACTTCATGTTATATTCCCGTTATGAACCCAAAAGTGCAAAAGACCAAATTTAACATGGACGTAACATTGATTGAAAAGTTCCCCATTTGACTATTGTTGAATTCCGGCTGAGTCATTCCAAAACCTTATTAAAATATGGTATTTATAGCCGCCTCACTTGGCGCTCAGCATTAAGAGGTTAGAGCAGGGACTTGTCTGCCTGGTGTCAGGATAACGTGACTTAATGGGACATCATGGTTTTACATCTCTGCAGGGTGATGCCCCGGTGCTAGACATCATATATACTGCCATAATGCATACATTGTAACGATATAAATTGTTAAAAATACGTCACAAATCCAATCCCTCCCCCCTTCTCTCTCTCTCTCTCTCTCTCTCTCTCTCTCTCTCTCTCTCTCTCTCTCTCTCTCTCTCTCTCTCTCTCTCTCTCTCTCTCTCTCTCTCTCTCTCTCTCTCTCACTTTAACACATAAACACGCACATATCAACAGACACACTCATGGGGAATCTCACTTAATTTGTGTAAGGAGGAAATAAAAAGAATTTTAATGTTATCGGATTATGGAATGTGCAGTGAGTGTATAAATAACCATCAGAGCTAATTCTTTGTTTTGCCGCTCTGCTAAAAGCAAATCAATATGTTAACACAATATCATTACTGTAATTAACTTCCACATTTCATTACGGTAACATTTTTCGATTCCTTTCTACGGTCATTCATTATTTAACATTGTAACTTTCATTCGAATTGCCATAGGTACACGTACGTGAAATAAGAGACATACGAAAATGATTTCTGGTGATGAAGGAAAAATTAAAATAATGTACATGATTACCTTATTACACATCAGTGTTTAGATCAGTGTCCTTGACACTGTAGCTTCTTGATGAATGCTTTACAAAAAGACAGGGAAGGTTATCGTGACCTAATTTTCTTTGTGCATGTAGGTCAGTTGATAAGACACTAATAGTACAATATTAAGTGGATACAATCTGACGAGTATATTATAATCAACATTTTAAACCTATGTCACTGTCCGACGTGTCTTGGTGATCACGTGCACTTTACACTTTTCGGTCAGAGTCTGGGACACTATTCTTTGTACAGTCATAAAATAAATATTTATATTAATGACTATCAAGACTGATTTACTTCCTAGATTGGATTCTTGCCACAATGAACTCTCAAACTTGAAATACAACATTAATTGGTCAGCCCTTACTTCTGACGAAAAACTGAATTACACTCAGACATCTGCACTTTTATTAAACAAGATTGAGATCCCACGTTGTGCTGCCATCTGTCATGACCATGGTTGCACTAATCAGGTACATATGCAACAGATAAATGAGCTATACACTGATGTAGTAAAAGCTCTATCGAAATCCAGTAATAAATTGACTAGAAAATCCAAACGTGGCCACCGGGTTATACCAGGCTGGAATGACTTTGTCAAAGAACTACACGACTCTGCACGAAATGCTTACTTAATGTGGCGTGATAACGGTAAACCTCGTCATGGACAATTAAGTAACGGAACGCGCCAAACGTGGCCACCGGGTTTAACCAGGCTGGAATGACTTTGTCAAAGAACTACACGACTCTGCACGAAATGCTTACTTAATGTGGCGTGATAACGGTAAACCTCGTCATTGACAATTAAGTAACCGAATGCGCCAAACTAGAGCACAATTTAAGTATGCCCTTATGCCATGCAAGAATGACGAAGTAAAAAATACAGCAGACTCAATAGCACAAAAATTTGAAAATGTCGTCCAACGTGAATTCTGGAAGCAAGTTAAACAAAGTATTACGACAACTTCCAATAAACTACCAATCTGCATTGATGGGTACCATGGTCAAAATAATATATGCAACATGTGGAAAAATCATTTTGAAGACTTACTCAATAGTGTCAAAAACGAATCGAATAAGAAGCGTGTTACTCCAGCATTGAATACCCCTTCTGCTCATATTGAGGTAATCACATTATCTGAGATACAAAATGCAATAAGAAGACAAAAAGGTGGTAAATGTCCAGGATCAGATTTTTTATATGTGGAACATTTTAAATATTCAGATACTAGACTTCATGGGCTATTAATGGTTTTATTTAATTGTATGTTTGTGCATAACTTTGTACCAGATGATTTCACAAAAGTTACAATTATACCGCTACTAAAAAGCAAAATTGGTAATCTAGCGGACAAAAATAACTACAGACCTATAGCTCTTACGACTATTATCTCAAAACTATTCGAATGCATCATACTACAAAGATGCGAAGTCTGAATCTCTGATAATCAGTTTGGATTTAAAAAGCAGCATTCTACAGATTTATGTCTTTATGCCTTTAAGGAAACCGTTAGCTATTATGTGGAACATGGCAGCCCAGTATTTGCATGTTTTTTAGACGCTAGTAAGGCATTTGATAGAGTCAATCATTGGACACTCTTTAAAAAGTTGCTGAAAATTAAAATTCCTGTATACATTGTTCATACTTTAGTCAACTGGTATGGCAAACAGTTGTATTACGTGCGATGGGGAAGTGTAATATCCAGCGCTTTCCATGTAACCAATGGAGTGAGGCAGGGAGGTATTCTTTCCCCCATGTTATTTAATATTTACATTGACGACTTAAATCGTATATTGGGCCATTGCAACGTACGGTTACGTCTGCCATCAAATGGGCTGTTTCTTAACAATTTTAGCTTTGCTGATGATATGTCACTGATAAGTCCGTCTGTCGCAGGTTTAAGAAAATTATTGAAGATATGTGAACAATATGCATTAGAGAATGATATCATATATAATACACAAAAATCTGTATGCATGGTCTTTCAGCCAACTTCTTTTAAATTATCATCACCTCCCTCTGTATATCTTAACGGCAACGCTCTTACGTATGCCGACAGTTATATGTATTTGGGCCATATTTTGAAATCCAATCAGTCAGATAATGAAGATATGATGAGACATTATCGATATTTGTGTACTCGAACAAACATGCTTCTACGCAAATTTAAGCCTTGTTCTTTGAGTATCAAAATTAGATTATTCAAATCTTATTGCTGCACTATGTATTGTGCTCCACTGTGGACAAACTTTAGTGAAAATGTGAAAAGAAAACTAGTAATTGGTTATAATAATAGTCTTCGCTTTCTATTAGGTCTTCCTAGATGGAACAGTGCCTCCAACATGTTTGTTAATTATAATGTATTAAGTTTTGAGGAAGTAATGAGAAAGTATGTATATTCAATGATAACAAGACTTTCTAATAGTGAGAACTGTATATTGAAATCACTTTGGAAATATGACATTAATTTAAATTCTCACATTGTTAGTAGATTGAACCAATTACTATTTAAATGTATCACTTAAATTTCATTTTTTAACAATGCATGGCGCAAATAATTGTTGTAAATGTATCTGAAAACTTGTACATATGATATGTATATATGTTTTAGTGTATATGTATGTGTGTATGTGTATGTATTTATATATATATATATATATATATATATATATATATATATATATGTTTTTGTGTATATGTCTGTGTGTATATATATATATATATATATATATATATATATATGTGTGTGTGTGTGTGTGTGTGTGTGTATATGTATACATATGTATGTATGTATGTATGTATGTATGTATGTATGTATGTATGTATGTATGTATGTATGTATGTATGTATGTATGTATGTATGTATGTATGTATGTATGTATGTATGTATGTATGTATGTATGTATGTATGTATGTATGTATGTATGTATGTATGTATGTATGCATGCATGCATGCATGCATGCATGCATATATATATATATATATATATATATATATATATATATATATATATATATATAAATATATATATATATATATATATATGTTCTTTATGTTTACAATGTTTTACTCTATATCAGTATTTTAATTTAGATGTATGGACTATGCAGTCTGAAATAAAGAATTCTTATCTTATCTTCTTATCTTATAAAGTAGTGTTAAATTTTTGCATATATCCTGAGGAATACTACACATTCAGAGGAAGAGTAGGTTACTGTGGCTTGCTTAAGGGCTCCAGCGATTTTCTTGACTATTTTAGGTTAAGGTGACTTTCTCAATCATTTTTGTCTGGTGCAGTCACAATGCTAGACAAGAGAGAAAACTATACCAATGTTTGCATATATTTCTTTGTCTCTGGTGTAATGTGGCATGCATCCCAAGGTGTATTACACCACTATACCAAGAATGGATCACCTTGACCGCATTGTATTCTTCCCATATATAGGGTGTTTAAGATGTTTATGTGAGTTTCTGGAATTCGTTTCCTTGCTCCGATTTCTACCTGGGTTTGAGAATAAATTCTGAGAAATAATAAGGCAAACGAGCATGAAGCAAATGCCGAAGTCCTCATATGTTTATCGCCATATCGTTTTTATACCGAAAACTTTTAAATTAAAATTAAAATACTAGCTCATTATAACAGTGTTCAAAGTAGCATACTTGCGTCCGTTATACGAGAAAATTAGACTTAACGTTACAACTTAATAAAAATATACTCTTTGTATAACAGTTTAACTCTAACTCACTCCTACCTGTTGATAATATTGAAATCATTTTCTAATAAGAACAGACTAGCTGGAAATATTTCACAAATAAAGGAAATATATACTACAAGAGTCAAATTGAAAAGAATTTGCGAGATGAACAAAAATAATGACTAAGAACATTTCACATTGTAAATACTTCCACAAAGTTGTATAACATGAGAGATAATTCCTACATTACGCGTTAGTCAAGAAAAAAAAAAGAGAAAACAGGAAAGAAGGATAATGTAGAGCTATCTGCAGAAAGAAATATAAATTGAGTTAAATGAGGAAATATAGTGCGTGAACATGAATGTTACACTCTATACACGAGCAAGTCTGATTTTCACAAAACTAATTACAAATTAGCTGTTAGTACTGTTTTAATCTTTTCTCATAAACCATTTCTCATAAACCATTTAATATTTTGCCATTTTAGGGAGGTAACACGAAATTGCAAAATTTTAACTCTGTTAGAGAAGGCAATCATCAGAGTCCGGTCAATAAAAACAACATTGACTGACTCGTGCGACACACACACACACACACACACACACACACACACACACACACACACGCGCGCGCGCGCGCGTGCGCTCATTCTTGTAAAACCTACAAAACGGGGAATATGATTTTTACCATCAAAACGGTGAAAGTTTTAGTTTAACAAATTATCAGCAATACAGATCTATTTTACTATGCATTTGATATATACATGTCATTTCTAATTGATTTTTGTTTAATTTCCAAGAAACTCTGTGTGAGAATCTTTACCATCCGAACGGACACACACACACACACAGAGTATTAGAAATTATACAATCAAATAGGTAACATTCAAGAAGTATGTATTTTGATTTAAAAAAATCAATTCACTGTAAATACTGCAGTAATCTCACCTCATGTACATAGTTCCAATCCATTGAAACAAACTAAATTAAAATTATCACGTTGAATTTTCATACAATGTATGTATGTATGTATGTATGTATGTATGTATGTATGTATGTATGTATGTATATATGTATATATATATATATATATATATATATATATATATATATATATATATATATATATATATATATATATATATATAATTTACACGCTGAATTTTTACATAATGTTTGTTGTTTTCTATGTTACCGTATGGTAAACCATACTGCAAAGTTACGTGTATTTCCAACGAAACGTTTATGGAAATGGGAATGTGGTATCTGACACTAAGTCGTCTAAATAATTAAGCCTGGAGAAGGTGTAGAATTTCTACTCTTCAACGTGTGTCCTTTTCAGAAGTATTATCTTCAGAGTTATGCTGGGAATAAAGAAATCTCGCGAGAAAATGCGAACACAGCCTTGTTATGGAAGTTCTATACTTGCACACATACACAAACACAGACACACAAAAACACAGACACATACGCACACACACACGCACACACACACGCACATACGTGTTAATTTCAGGAAAGATTCTCGTAAAGCGTGAGCTGTCAGATTAAAAACTTTATCTACTACAAAATGAAAATAAAAAACACTGCAGAGCAATTATGAAAAGTAGGCTGAGTACTTTTTTAACTTTAAAGTGTCTTTATAAAAAAGAAACGCAAAGTAAACAGACAATCATATCAATTAACAATGAATACAGAACCCAAAGCAATTGTGAATACTACACAAATTTTGCAGTTACATCTTTTGATTTTCAGGATGAAATTTACAAAGGCTTGTTCTAACCACTGACAATAGATGACGTTCACCGACGTCTTTATTTTGCATGCGTGACAAAAGTTTTATTTTTTTCAAACGTAAAGACTGTTTGATCAAGTCGTAATTAAAATGTCAATGATGAAATTTTTTTTCATGTATTTAAACTAAAAAAGAAAATAAATTGTATATTGTTTTAAACAGTTACATAATTTTGTATGTCTTGGTGTAACTTGTTAGTACAATCCTGGTTTACCTTTCATAATTGACGTGTGGGCATCAAGACGTTATGGCCATTGTTACGCAAGGACAATGTTTGTTGTTGTTGTTTTATTTTTTTTATAATTTGTTTTGGGGGGGGGGTCTATTTTGTCGTTTTCCGAAAAACTCCTAATTAGATTAAAAACAAAGGACATAGCGTGTTGAGGAAAACTTTATTTCAGTTCATTATTAGATTTTCTAATGAAAGCATCATTAACAGCAAGGTTTAAATCAGCAGCAAAATTTCTTCTTAGAAATATAAACCTATTCAACGATAAAGCCACCAATTAGATTTATTTTAAGATAAAGGTTACGACTGATTGGTTTGGCAAATTGCTGTAGTGGAAATGTTTCCCATCTATTTCGACTGTAAATGATTTCGTATGACCACTGTTTGCATTAACTATAACAATGACGACAGACTCATCAGGATTCTTGAACGCGACGGTGTGGAGATCATCCCATCCGAAATAAGGTGATTCCAGTCGAATGGCTCCCGGTTGGACGAATTTACTCATATGACCAATTGAATAATATTCGATATTTTTCTGATATCCTCCAATCGAATTCACTGTTACAACGCCTCTGCAATCCTGACAACCGTGTACTCCGACTTTCGGTCCGCTATGCTCGTCCAGGGCTAAATTCCACAACAAGACAGTCTTTGCAAATGCGCGAGTTTGACCAATGAAAAGATTTCGCATATTGAAAACAAGGGTACCTGCAGAATTAGTATCCCAACCCCCTCCAGAGCACTCAGTAAAGTACATCCCAACATTGGGGTGCTTATCGTGGAAGTACAGGGGTGTATCATGCCGACCCTCATAACAATGCCAGGCGACTCCAGCAATGAAACTGCTGGCTGTTGAATCAGCCAGAATATGGTCGGGATAATCTGACCCTGACCAGTTATGATCGAATATGATAATCTTTGACTTAATGTTGTGACTTTTGAATAAGGGTCCCAGGTAAGTTTTTACTAAATCTCGTTGGTTCTCCCATGACATTGTCATAGTTGGATAGCTGTCACGTGATAGCATAGGCTCATTCTGGATCGTTATGCTGTCGATTGGAATACCTTCGGCTGCGTACGCTTGGATAAATTTCAAAAAATATTGAGACAACGCTTGGTAGAATCTGAAAAGAAATGAAAATATAACATTATTATCAACATGAGGATTTGAATTACTTCGTGTGGCATGCGAAATCTCGAACATGCGATCTTGTAAAGTCCGTCGTTCTAAACATTGAACATGCTACTCCCAAACACTTTTTCTTACATAAATAAACTCTTGTAATTCCACTGAAATAAATAATATAAAATTAAAATTCAGGATAGGTTCAGAAATAATACAATTTTTGACCGATTATTGATGATTGTAATCGACATTTGACAAGTGAATACAAAACAAAAGAAAGATTTCGTTTACAATGCATGCATGTCTGTAGACAAAGATATCTGATAGAGAAAGAACGCTGAAAAAGATACAGATTAGGTTGTATTCCCAACATATATATATATATATATATATATATATATATATATATATATATATATATATATATATATATATATATATATATATATATATATATATCTAACTGAATTCTGATATCAAAATATTTTAAACTCTATGTTTAAGCAGCTAAATATAATCAGTCACATATTCTGAAAATTAGATTTTCTCCAGTTGTATCCAACCAAAGGGTAATTGAGTTGTGCTCAGAGACGAAGTTTGTCAAGTCTTGGCTCAAATATGAGTCTTCGAGGCTTTGACTTACCTATGTTATGTATATTCAGTTCGTATTGTTTGTTAGTGTTGTGTCTCCGTGATTATACGACATGTATTATTGTATTTAGGACTTGATCTTGTCCAAAATCAGGTTTAGTGTGTATCTGCCCAGTAACTTTTAATTAGTAAACAAATGACACGTAGTGAATGTATCCTTATGAGTATAGATTAAATGTTATGAATATTATCAATGGAAGTAAATATGTTTAGTTGGGCCTGAGTTTATGATACTAGCATTCACCATGGATAAGACTGTTTATTCTTTATTATAATTTTAACAACAAACCATATGTTGGTGACAACTTAAAATGTTCTTAAAATGATCTTTTGACACCCACCCCTCCTGATTCTAGTTTTGTGTCTTAGCTTTTGACATAGTATTGTTTACTTGAGAAATTGATCATTTTTACATTTAACATCTGAAGCAAAATTGGTCTTAGTATAGTGTTCAGTATTTCATTTGGGTAGAATTATTTAATTCAAGTTATTATTCACTAGACATATAAAGTGCTCATCTATAATACTTTTGGACTGGAATATTAATTTAGAATTATAGTAATTTCATACAAGAACATTTTTAGATTATATTATTGTAATGCATGAAAGACGCATCGCCTTTCTACAGGCCACAGGTACATTAACATATTCGAGGCTACATGCACGTTAACACATTCAATATTGGAGCTTATTTGGAATACCATTCGTATTCAGTTGGAACTTTATACATTTGGACTTGTGAAAAATATTTATAGATTTGTTTTGGTTTTAATTTGCATTAATGTACGTTCATTTCAAATTTTCACTTTGTATTCAAGGGAAATAAATTATGTGTTGAAGTTTAGGAACTTGTTGTTTTCGCTATTTTTTCTGTTACTTAGTTTAAGACCATAGTATTTGTAACACCCATCATTTTTTTCTCTTCCATCAAAAACCATATTTGTGAAAATCTAAAATCAATGGAAAATTTCCAAATAACTTTCTAAGTTGGATAAGGAAGATACATCCCACATAGCAATTTCACACGACTACAGTGTATCATAAATGCATGATTTACATATAAGTTTGTAGCTTTTTCACAAGCTATGGGCTTGGGATACTTTAGTACGATTATGAATCGTGTTTTTCTCAGTTTCACTTAATTTAAGAACACTGACATCGGATTGGAGACAAATGATAATGTAAATAGTTTGTTATCAGTATGCAGACGGCAGAACAAGTGTTGGAGACGGGTAGAGAGTTCAATGGAAAGGGCCGTTTGTCATATCGATTATTATCGAATACGGCAATTTAAATTCCAAATTGACCAGAAATAGCTGTAGCAAGTTTTCGGATTAAATGTCTTACATGGATAGGGAAATCATGACTCTATAAAAGGAACAAATATACAGACAAACCTTGTTTAGAATATAACTACTTAACTTGGAAAACGTTTCACTCACTGTGATTTGTGCACAGTGTTAATCTGAACACAGTACTAATTTTTCGTTAATATCTTTTTACGGCGTTCGTCAGGGGTAACATCCAAACCTAACAAAATTACGCGTATAGCTACAGCTCTGCTATTGTTTGAGATTTGAAAAAAAAAAAACGTGCCACAGAAGAAATGATCTTCAGATTTAGAGAAAACCATTCAGTGGCGAATGCATTGTTCCAGCTCCAGCAGGAGACAGAGTCGAAGGGCTGCTTCTCCTCCCACTACTACGTATGAGCGCGAAATAACCCCAACGTTTGGTAGAGTAAGTTTTACTGGAAATTAGATGATTAAAAAAGTATGCCCTGGCAACGTTTCAAATTCTGGAATATCATGAGGCCAGCCCCATGAGTACCTCTAGGAGTATCATACTAAAGACCCAGTGTCTACCATTTTACGCCCCAGCCCCTTGCAAAGTGATATTACTGGATCTACCCCTGCCATTAAAACAGATTTGAAGATGTTACCTGTCTTCTCCACGAAAAGCTCCACCAAATAATGTGTGAGATGTTTTCATCCATGCTGGCGCAGTCCATGGTGAAGCTATGATCTTCAGTTTGGGATTGATGGATATGGCTTCCTTTAGAATCGGGATGATGAATTCTCTGTCCTTGTCAATGCTGAAATGGTTTAGGTTGAAGTCGGTTGTCTCCCCTGACAGAAGGTCATCGTAGGTATAAGGAGGTACGGCTTGCAGATCTGAGCCGCCCATCGTCAAGCGAATGTAGCTTATTCCTAGGTTACAATTACAACAGCAACAACGATGACATCAACATACAGAAGAACAGACGCAGTACAAGACAAGAGGGTGAAAAAGAAATAAGAACATGATCTCAAACATATCGGAATAAAATAAAAGACAATACTATGACATCAAAAGAACTGTAACCAATCATCTTAATTACTTTTCATTTCTAATTCATTGCCTAATCCTATTTCTATTAATTTTCATATTTAAATCATTTTAATGTTAATTCTATGTGAAATTTGTACGGTATGATATAATGCTAAACATTTATCCAAATATATGCTAATATATTCAGCGTAGTCAGCAATTGCTTCAAACCAAGATAGAACTCAATAGCAAAACCTCTGTACACTCTTGCCAAGAAGTGGTGAAATTGGAATTTGGCTAGAGATAAATTTCTGGAACGAAAGTCAAACATGGTTTTGAAAACGATCTCCGTATTGACATATTACTGGTAATATTAAAGCTTCTCTCCATGTTAACATATTTAGGGGAATTTTAAAGATGTTCTCTTGTTGACATTTAAGGGAGATTTTAAAGTTGTTTTTTTCCAAGATACATGTAATTTATTTAGGAGAAAATAAATTATATTTCAGGAGGAAAATGTGACTGTTTTATAAGGAATTTCTACTCAGCACGATTGAATCTTCAGAAATATTTTTTCACACCAAGATGTTTCCACGAAGGAATAAATTAAGTAGAAGATTAGTCATGACCGAAACTGAAACTGAATTCGCAACTATTACCTACGAAAGAGGTAAAATTATTACAATTATTATCTCTACTATTACCTACGGAAGAGGTAAAATTATTACAATTATTATCTCTACTATTACCTACGGAAGAGATAAAATTAGTACAAATATTATCGCAACTATTACCTATAGAAGAAGTAAAGTAGTGTACTTTAGAAGAAATGTTTTCTAAATTGCGTGATGCTTGCAATATTGAAATATATTTGATTACTTATTTAAGCTTCATCAACCAAGCTGTAGTGTATCAGTGTATAAATTATATATTAGGGCTAGGCGTCGCGAAAATTTTTATATCGCGGTTTTGATACGTACCACGGTATGTCAAAAATTTATTAAGGACCAGAAATTATTGTTTTGGGAAGGGGGCCTGACACAAGTTTAAAGAACAAAAGTCAGTCTGTCATAGCTGGAAAATATCTTTCTCCGATTAATACCAAAAAACACCGTATTAAATCCATCATATAATTTTCCCGAGAAATAGTAATCTTGCGTTATAAGAAAATAAATATATCAGCTAAAATGAAAATCGCATCATCTCTCCTCCACCCCTGAGAAAAATTAATTGATCAGTAAATATGGCTGTGTTAATTGAATAAAAGATGTATTCTAATAGCCGTAACGAAAGTGGGCTGATTTCCTTTGTAATATAACAGTTACCATGTAAAAGACAGTGCTGATATCAGACATGGCTACCAAAAGTAGGAATCGTTGACATATGTAGACGGAAAATAAAAAAATACTGAAAAGTACCATGGTGAGTGCCACGGGTAAAATATTGCGATAATATATATATATATATATATATATATATATATATATATATATATATATATATATATATATATATATATATATATATATATATATATATATATATAATATATATATATATATATATATATATATATATATATATATATATATATATATATATATATATATATATATATATATATATATATATATATATATATATATATATATATATATATATATATATATATATATATATATATATATATATATGCAATAAATAATTCCCTAAAAGTCCACAAGCCAAAGCGACATCTATTTTTACTTTTTGTACATTTATGTAACGCAGATTATATCCCGGATATTTGATTCTATACCGGTTATTCTTATAGCAAAATTTGAAGGATAATAAGAAGAATAAATCGATGTAAAAATAGATGTCGCTTTGGCTTGTAGATTTTTAGGGAATTATACACCGTTTTCAGTTTCCGCAACTAGTCTATACAAGGTGGTTGTATTTATAGTTTTAACACATGTGGAGACAGCCATGTAGAGGTTTACCAACACAACGTGTTTGTGTTTATTTGTTTGTCGTATATATGTTTTGTATTTGTCATTGAAAAAGACTCATTAAGAGTCGAAAGCGCTTAGGCTAGTTAGTTACTAGTTTCGTACTGTTCGTCGACAGTTTATTACATCTATTTTAATCAATCCCTGACACACGTGATCCCTTGGTGGATCCAGTACGCTTGAAAGGGTTGTTATTCGCCATATGATTTGTATTCTTTATATATATATATATATATATATATATATATATATATATATATATATATATATATATATATATATATATATATATATAATATAACTTTCATAATATATATATATATATATATATATATATATATATATATATATATATATATATATATATATATATATATATATTGTACAACTATTAAGTGTACATTTTGTACTATATAATTAGGAGTATGTATGTATGTATGTATGTATGTATGTATGTATGTATGTATGTATGTATGTATGTATGTATGTATGTATGTATGTATGTATGTATGTATGTATGTATGTATGTATGTGTGTATATATATATATATATATATATATATATATATATATATATATATATATATATATATATATATATATATATATATATATATATATATATATATATATATATATATATATATATATATATATATGCGAAGTAGTGTTTTCCTCTGATAAATATCATGCCATAGTGATAGATGGAAACATTGCAATCTCAGCATTTCTTTTTGTTGCTGGTATTTCGTTAGAAATCTGCAGCAGCTCAGTTTTTCTTAGCATTGGATCTACAGTCCATCGCTGTACAATTTACAGTCCATCGCTACCTTTCAGCCCACGCACATCCCCTTCCACGTAGCTTCCATGCACCAACATGATCTAGACAATAATTATTCTAAAAGGATTTTTAACGCCTACAAACAAACATTTTGTTTTAATAAACATTTGATTTGGTGATGACATGAAGGGCTTCTTTAAATTTTTCATACAGGTCCGTACTTTCTCATCGAGACTTTCTATTTCTTAAACAGTTATGTCTGGTGTTCATAGTGGAACACAATTTCCATGTTAAGATATTCGAATGCGGTGAATTTTAAAATCGGTGATATTTATAATTGTAACATTTTGAAAAGAAAAGTTCTGTTCATAGTTTTATTCCTTTACATACTCATTCGAACATTAAGTTAGAAATATTGAACGTACAAATTCATAACATGATTAGGTTATATTGTACAACTATTAAGTGTACATTTTTTACTATATAATTAGGGATAAAAGAAAATCGATAATAAGAAACAATAATGGCCATTCGATAGAGAGAACGTTGTCCCTAATAATATGTCAAAGAAGCGGAAAACATGCCATTTCATCATTCGGGCATAAAATCTAGCTATTAGAAATGCAATGGCAATTCGGCTAATGTTCGGAAGTATGCCTAGGAAACATTAAAGTAGATGAAAATTGCATATCGGTGTACCTTACTTACTAAATGACGTCATATGAACGTCACATGTGAATATGACGTTCATAACGCTGATTTATCAAATGAGATGGCTTATTATTTGCCTAACCTTTCCCAAGCATCTTTCTTCGTGCATGAAATTGCTCAAGAACTTTACTGAATTAGTGCCGATTATTTCATAATGGTGTCAGAATGCTTTTGGCATGCATCTTAGCATGTGACTGAGTTTTTGACATTTCTCAGCGACTTAAACCTTTAACGGCTTATCATTCCATAGAAGTATTTTTGAAGTGTATTTGTTAGAAAGAGCCACGAGGATTTCCGATTTTAACAGCTGCTCTGCTATACAGATTTATTTTCAAAACGATCGAAGACTATACATTTTAGACAGTAAACAAAAATTTATCTATTAACGAGTGTCGTTCTTTTAAATTCCAATTTATCTATTTACAAATACTCACGTTCAAAACATTTTTTAAAAATCGATGATATACTAGTTAGGTGCCGAGCATTAGGTAAAGAATCAATATTGCTAAATATTCTGCAATATTTTTACCCAAAACTAAAATTTCCTTTAGAAGAACTTCGTTCTAAAGCAACATAGAATACTCATAAATGTTTTACGCCTAAGTAAGATTTCAGATACATAAATCAGTTAATTTTCAATAAATTTTGGTACATCGCCAATATGTCACGAACTGTCATCAGCGTACAATACAGTACACCAACATATGAAATCTTTCTGAAATTTTATCAGATAAAAAATATGTTAAAACATACATTGTTTTGTTTACATTTTTAAATTGTTCACAATTCTGGTTTAATACGTTTGGAAACTATTTGTTTACAATCTTGTCAATCTGACAAAATGGTCTTTTCAGCTAGATATTGTATAGTAGGAATAACCACTATGGGGAGGCAATCCCAAGTTGATAAAGGGAGGTAATATGAAATGTTCCTGCATAGAATCTAGTAATCTCGTTAAAGAAATATGAACGAACCACCAGTAAGGCATGGCAAGGAACTTTCGTGAAGATAAAAACTTTAGAGTGACTCTTCCTGTGATGAAAGTAACAGTTTCTGAACCCGCAAGCTTGATAATTATTATAACATGGGTGAAATTCAGGTAACTAGGAGTGCAATTTATTGTGCACTATTGAGCATGAAAGAGCAACTTTAATCGATGTTTATATTTGGTTCATCATCGTCATCGTCATCATCATCATCATCATCATCATCATCATCATCACGAATACAAACGACTACGGTGACAATAACAACGATTGTTGCCATACCTATTCCGGAACTTCCAAAAAGATTCTGCATGATTTCATGTCTTTGTGGACTGTGGTAAATGACATAAGCGGCCGAGTTGGAAATGGCGGCTCCAAAACCGTCCACCGTCTGATAGTGCATGTTCCTGTTGACCATAACCAGCTGCCCCCCATTTGTCCCTTGACTGGCATGCACAGACGATTCATGGGAGAGCTTTTTGTGTCCATCTCCGGTAGTTAGCCAGACCTCTAATACTGAGTTATCTCCCGCTAATACAAGAGCTTCCAGTAGTGTTGGCGTTGCAAATAGCAGAACTAAATTAACATTAAAGAGCAACATTTAATTTTGGAGATGTGATGGCAGTAGCGATATTCGAAATATCTAAATCTGCTGACAGAATAATGAGACATTTTTTAAAAATTAATCGTATGATTGTATTCTCGTATACCAAGCACACGTGAATCCTCACAATGGTCACATATCTTTCGTACATCTAATATATGCGTATCCGATTTCACTAACTATTATCTAGCTTGCGGTGCCCCGAGTGCCGAGTGGTCTAAAGCGCTCTCCGTTACGGATCACTGATATCTCACCTCTGCTTAGGTTCGAGTTTAAGATTCGGTGAATGTGGATATGTAAGAAAGCTTGCTAGTAGCTCTTCGTGGGTCGGTAGTTCTTTCCGCGGTTTTCCCGGTTTCTTCCTCCACCATTAATACTGGTCGTCATGTATAGCCTATCGTGTGCTGAACAATGGCGTTAAGCCCCAGAACAGCAACAATAAATATAGCTTGCTAGTCGTATGTTAGATGCACGTAGAACGAATATCTACCTATCCTCTATTTTATGTCCGTACCCCATTTACACAGGTATCTGATTTTGTATAGGAATCGGTTTCATCTGCGTACATTGGATAGCTGATTATCCGCATCGTCGTCTTATCCTCGGCTTTATCTTCGTATATCAGATAAAAGCTTTCCCGCATTCTTGTTATTGTTTTAACACCAGTACCAGTGATGCACAAGAATACGCTTTAGGTACTATCGTCAGCCTAATAATTGTTCCTCGGAAAAGAGATTATCCTCATTTTTGTCTAATCATAGACTTAATACACTCACTTCGGATACGAATATATTGAATACGAGATTAGGAACCATAATGCCCGAACTGGAAAATGTCCTCGCTTTTTATTAAAACTGGCTAGTCCTTGGCATTTGTTAGACCCTAGTTGTTTTCTAGAATAAGTTTATGGCGACACACTTCTCATCGGCGCTCACGTTTTTAATGTTCAGTCACTGGGCATAAATCTCTCCAGAAATCTCTGTTTAAATTATTAAAAAGATTTGTTATCATGACGACATCTAAAAGGACCAATTATTTATTTTCCTTCGCTTTTTTAACTGAGGGTAAGATGTCAAGTGGACGATATCAGTCATTACACTTTCTTGGAGCACGTGTGCCTGGATTAACTAATTTTCGTTACATCTGTGCAATATTTTCTACAGTGTTAATGACATTCAGTATGAAAAAGAAAAGAATATAAATTCGAACCAATCAATGGAAATGAGACAAATATGGCGCAAGGTGTATCGCATATATATATATATATATATATATATATATATATATATATATATATATATATATATATATATATATATATATATATATATATATATATATATATATATATATATAAGGTACTTACTTACGTGCCTGTACACTGCAAACATCTTTATGTAGAAGGGCTTTGCTACAGAAGGCTTGCTTATCATTTGCTTAAGTCCTGTTTGTTGACCTAGTAATATACTGTCATGAAAGGTTGAAGACGTGTCTTCCTGTGTATCATATCAAGCTACAAACATCTGTCTTAATTTCCGTGTAGCCTTAACTATTCTGCGTAAAGCGGATTCGTATTGCAAAGGTAGCGGGTTAGGTACCCGCCCAGACCACTTTGGTTCATCTAATTACGCGTATCTATGGGAGTGGCATGTGAACACAAAAGGTGTCATATCCCTCGATCTTACTTGTTACTGTCGATTGATACGGTCAGCTCTCCGGGTCATTCGCTGGATCTTTCTTATTATCGTCGCAGGATACGGTCAAATATTTCATAATATGTTAAACGTATAATTTCCTGCATCAGATGAGATCATTGCAAACATGATTTTTTTAAATCACTGACCATCCTAAACGGCAGTTCTTGCAAATCACTGGTCATCTTAAACAAAAATCATCTTTAATCATTGACCACCCAAATCCGCGGCTCCATTAAATCAGTGATCACCTTTAACAACCATTATCTTAAATCACTGGACATCCTTATGCGATGTAATCGGAAATCACTGGTCATCTTAAACATTTGATCTGATCTCTTAAATTATTGGTCATCTTAAAACAGCGGTTCTCCTAAATCACTAGTCATTCTAAACAGCATTTGTTTTAGATCCCTGGTCATCCTATACAGCGGTTGTCTTAAATAACCAAATAACATGTCCTACTAAAGAAAAGTTCTATTACATCCCTGGTCATTCCCCCCATTAAACAGTTATCTTAATTCATCTCCATTCTTTCAAAACAGGGATTCTCTTAAATAACTGGCAATCCTAAGCAGCGGTTTCTTTAATCACTCGCCAGCTTAAACACAGCTTAAACAGGTGATCACTGGTGATCCTATGCATCGGTTCTTTTGAATCATTGGTCCTCTAAACAGCAGTTCTCCTAAGTCAGTGGCCATTCTTAACAGCAGTTCTCTTAAATTTTTGGCTATCCTAAATATATAATCTTGTAAAAACTTGTCAAGTAAATTTTGACTCATAACTCATTAACACGTGTATATTTTAGTGAATGTATTTCGATGCCTAACGAGAAGCGGGAATATTAATTAGAGAACAAATGTCCAGTTTTACTTCGTGAAACTTTTAACGCTTTGTTTTTTCACGCTTTTGATGCCCATGTCCAAAGTTTTTTGGTTTTTTTTCAAGTAATTTTGTCAAACCACAAAATTTATGAATTGTGTCAGCTTTAGAGCTACTACCAAGGAATAGATTAACATATGAATAAATGCATGTTACTTAGCAGTCTTCGCTTATGTTCCAAAATAGTCCGGGAAAACAAACAAACACACACACACACACACACACACACACACACACACACATACACGAATCAGCTCGCCTATTCAACTGTAACGTAACGTGGCTTTAATCTAAGGGAGGTAATACAATTGTTGCTAGTACACACGAGTACTCTTCCGGTTCCCTGCCCCTACTTTATAAAGCATCTTTAAATTCTAATACAATTAATTTGTTTTGGAAACATTGAGGAAGATACTAAAACTCAAGACACTAATATATGACCAAAAAAAAAAAATTTATATTTTTTTTAATATTTCAAAATTGAAACGAATGTTCGATGCATTTATGCGAAATCTGAACGCTGTTTTTGATTATATGTTTTCCTTGGCATATCTAATTAATATTTCTAAAATTCATACACGACGTTGTGGTATTTTGATAGTTATATGTGCTGCACTTTATGAAATTCGCTTGATCAAAAAAAAATATTTAAAAAAACTAGTATATTTATATCATAATAAGAAACGTTATAATTTAATAATTAAATGAACATGTGACGATATATTTATCCTATACTATAATATTTACTACAGCAAGATTGAATGACTGTCCGTATTCAAAAAAAGAATAACATCTCGCCTTTGTCTTTGAATATAGACATCCGATCTCTTGGCCAGCAACATCGATTATTATTCTCTAAATTCAATCATGTGTATCGCGTTTGTAACTGACAGTGGAGATGAAAGAGGAAAAAGTGATAATATACAAGTGATGCTTGCGTACCAAAATTTATATAACGCCAAAATTTACAAAATGCAAGAATAAGAAGAAGGAAAAAGACAAATTTTGATTAGGTCTGATACAAGTAGGCAAAGAAAGACATGAGTCAAATTTTTAATTCCGATAAGAAATCGATAGAAATAATAATCCTTCAATCGTGCTGTGGCTTCGACTGAGATATCTTTAAAAGAGATGTGACTTTCCGTTACCTGACTTTGAATGTATGTATGTATGTATGTATGTATGTATGTATGTATGTATGTATGTATGTATGTATGTATGTATGTATGTATGTATGTATGTATGTATGTATGTATGCATGCATGCATGCATGCATGCATGCATGCAAGCACGCACGCACGCACGCACGCACGCACGCACGCACGCACGCACGCACGTACGTACGTACGTACGTACGTACGTATGTATGTATGTATGTATGTATGTATGTATGTATGTATGTATGTATGTATGTATGTATGTATGTATGTATGTATGTATGTATATAGATAGATAGAATATGGCTTTTAAAGTATTGGCAAAAAGCAATTTGATATACAAATACTAATGGTATATCAAAATGTGATTTGACCATGGTACATAAATACGAATGTTTAAATATTGTTTCAACATGTGAGTATATTTCAACAATAGGCGATCGTGTCTATATTCTCTAATTATGTTACGAATTCCCACTGATTAATCGTTTATGTTGTAATAAAATAACTCTAAAAGTATAAAAGTATTAGTAAACCTCGTTATCTAAATGAATTGAACATGGTGCAAAATTTCATCGAAATCCACCCCCATCCCTCTCTCTCTGGTGCTAGTACATTATGGGAGATAATACGAGGAAGATGGTGGAGTGAGACAAAAAGTTTAACCAAGTAACTTACCAGAACCTGATACGTCGTAACGGTTAGGTAAAACCGTTCCAATGGATTTTAATAAAGTTTTCACAATACTAATGATATTAAGCTGTAATAGCCCGTCAAGGTTTGTACGGCACATATTTTTTTTCATGAGGAGTACATTTGCAATAATCTTCTTATTGTTTTGTTTGTTTACTTTTTTCTTCATGTTTTATAAAATCTATTAACATTAGTATAACAACAAATAATTTAATATTAAAATGTCCGAAGGTTCATCTAGTCTCCCTCAACCTTTCTCTGTGGTGGCTGGTACGTCAGCAGACTAATCGACTAATGAAGAAAGAGAAGGACAGGCAATCAATTAATGTAATGTTTTTATGGTATGTTTGCCCAACCCCCAACCTCTCTCTCTCTCTCTCTCTCTCTCTCTCTCTCTCTCTCTCTCTCTCTCTCTCTCTCTCTCTCTCTCTCTCTCTCTCTCTCTCTCTCTCTCTCTCTCTCTCAATTTAGCAATATGGCACACATGCATATGGAAATACAATGCAATAATCTATATTTGAGACTGAGAGATTGTGGCGCAATTCTGATTACTTTTAAGGTTATAGTTTGTGCCTAGAGCCCCCAAACTTCTTTAAACAGCTTTGGTGCCGATCGGGGATGTCTCTGGATCTTTCAATAATAGAAAAATGTTGTCGCATGAAGCAATCGACAGGGAAAGTTAGAAACGGATTATTAATCAATTGTATGATTTGCAGCAATGTTAATTGATTCATAATAATGACTTAGATTAACTGTAAATACATTGTTAATATTTGAATTACCTCTTGCCGATTCCTTTTTTCGTTTTGTTTACTAGTTTAAATATTATAGCCGGTATGTGAAATCCGGCGCGTTCAATGTTCGCGTAGTTAACCATACCGTTTTTGCAGTGCTCCACTTTCTTTGTTTAAGCCATCCTTGTTGTTTTATTCATAAAACGTATTATATTTAATTAATCTACGTGAATGAAAATAGAACTTCTAAAATTAAAAGAAGCAACTGTCAGTTTGCAAAGGAGATTGCAAATATTCACAAAAGGTTAAGAGATACATTATATTATATAATGTTATATTATATTGTATTGTATTTATAGGTTACTGCATTTGTATGGGAAAATATGAACGAGTTTTTCGGATACTGCTCATTTCTTATTCTTCAAAGGATTAAATATATAAACAAAAATACACTGCAAGAAACAAAGTAACTAAATAAATGCAGTATTCCAAACTAAATACATAAGCGTTGATGGATCATCACACAACATTATTCAAAGCGCATAACTCCGCCCAGATAAATATGAAGTTAGTCACGCTTGACATAAGTTTCGAAAGCAAATGGCGTTTGCTCTACTTAAAATTTAAATTTGGAGTAATATTGTTCATGAATACGCATTGCAACAACTTTTCAATTTGATCTCAAATGAATGTTTTGGTATTTTTGTCGATTCAACGCAATCTTTTGATTATGGTCTGGATTTATCTACATGAAGTGACTTGCATCGGATTCCAGCAGCGTCTGCCAATTTAATGTTTTGTTCACATCGGCATGTGTGTTTCTTTTCTATCATAGAATGATTCAGATCACAATGTGGGGAAATTATGAAGCCTTTCCATTGCAATTATCGAAAAGACGCTGTGGAATTTAATGTTTATTTCATTTTGAGTGCAGTAAAGAGGATGTAGCTACACTTGGGAGATACTCAAAATTAGAGTACAATTTCAAAATTTGTAATCAAACTTATGAACACATGTCATGGCTCATAGAATTCAGATTTACAGACCTAGGAAAATATTTTTTGAGGAAATTCTGGATTAAAATTATTAGTATATTTTTGGCCATTTTTTAACAGCTAAAGAAGATACTTTATGTGTATAATTTGAGTTTTATTGTGGGGATCCTATATAGCGTCTACATTTAGGTAAATTTGAAACATTTTATCAAAAAGTAAACGCGGAATGTGGCAAAGCAGTTTGTATGTGTCAGCCTATGAAACATTTGCTGGTATGTGGCCGTCCATGAAATATCTGCTTTTGTTCATTCATAAAAAAAATTGTTTACGTTAGAAAATAGTTCCTTTGCCCGCCAGATACAAAATGAAGGTGTTCAATATCGGTGAATATTGCACGATTCTGACAATCTAAAGTTAACGGAGAAAAAAATCTGAGTATATAATAATGTATTGTATTGCATTGCGTTGCGTTGCGTTGCGTTACATTACATTACATTACATTACATTACATTACATTATATTATATTATATTATATTATATTATATTATATTATATTATATTATATTATATTATATTATATTATATTATATTATATTATATTATATTATATTATATTATATTATATTATATTATATTATATTATATTATATTATATATTTCATTTCATTACATTACATTACATTACATTATATTATATTATATTATATTATATTATATTATATTATATTATATTATATTATATTATATTATATTATATTATATTATATTATATTATATTATATTATATTATATTATATTATATATATATTTATATATATATATATATATATATATATATATATATATATATATATATATATAAATATATATATATATATATATATATATATATATATATATATATATATATATATATATATATATATATATATACATATATATATATATACATACTTATATACATATATATATATATATATATATATATATATATATATATATATATATATATATATATATATATATATATATATATATATATATATATATATGTATGTATATATATATATATATATATATATATATACATACATACATACATACATACATACATACATACATACATACATACATACATACATACATAAATACATATATATATATATATATATATATATATATATATATCTCTATATATATATATATATATATATATATATATATACATATACATATATATATATATATATATATATATATACATATATATAGATACATATATACATATATACATATATACATATATATATAGATAAATATATATATACATAAATAAATATATATATATATATATATATATATATATATATATATATATATATATATATATATATATATATATATATATATATATATATATATAAATATTACCATCATGTGTAGTGAGCACGATTCGCAAGACCTTCGCATCTGAAACCTTCACATGATTCATGTATTCTCGCTTCTGACTGATGAATCAGAAAACTTATGACACTTCTATAAATATGTGTGAATACATTTGTATAATGGCAAAATAAAATATCAGAAACTACTGAGGTTTTAAACTTTATTGGCTGAAATTATACACGACGGTGCTCCTGAATTATTGAGTCCTTAATGATCCCACAGGAGTCTGCAGTTTTATCAATAAAGTATGACGAAATTTCATGCAGTCTGAAATTTCGTCGAGCTTCATTGACAAAACTGCAGACTCCTGCGATACTCCCTGACATATGTCGACTACGACTCGCCGGCGTGCTACCCGTCTTCTGTTTTTGTTATCAGAGTAGAAAAATATTTTTAAAAAAGAGTCGGCACTGCATCAGGCTTCAAACGCTAACGTTTTGGCTCAGACCCAATAGTTTGAAGTCTCTGGTCTTTTGAAAAACTTTCATGCTCGAAATGTCTTGGTCATAAATCCCTTCTCTCTTTAATTTGATCGCCCATACAAATCACCCTTTAGGGTCCTATAGAAATGTGGGGAAAAAATATTTGTCGGGAGCTGCTTTTATTCACACAATTCAGAGCTGTGCATTGAAACGTCGTTTCTACTTGACACTGAGTATTTATCTGCTTGTTGTACGGGAATCGTCTCAAATGACGTCACATCCTGCTTGTATGAAAGGGAGATAAAAACTTGAGGGGTAGGTTCTTTCCATTTGATCTCGGAATTCAACGCATTTTTATTATTAAATGTTTGTGCAAATACAATAAATGCAAAGAAAAAAAAATAGTCAGGATAGATTATATACACAAACTACTACATATCCTTCTATTTACAATAAAATTTTGCAGGCTAGGGTTTTTGTCCTCTTTAAGTTTTCGTTTGTTTAAATTCTGTTCCAAGTATATTTTACGTATTCCGCATCAGTATTACGAATATCATTTCCAATCCCATGATGCACAGAACACTCACTTCTTTTGAGAAAGACTTTCACAAACGTTTTTGGTTTTTTACTAGTTCATAGCTGAAACAAACTGAGATTTCTATCACAGATGTTTCAAATAGTCCTGGATTTTTCAGATTCACACATTTTGTCTACTTATAAAGTACGTTTATCATTGGTCACCATGAATGTATGTGTATGCGCATGTGTGTTTTATTAATACATGTGAGTTTCTCTGACATTTTGATAAAATTTTATTTTGCTCATAAAATTATTCTCGCTAAATAGCGCTATTTTATTTTACAATGATGACTATTATTATTATTATTATTATTATTATTATTATTATTATTATTATTATTATTATTATTATTATTATTATTATTATTATTAAGAGTAGTAGTAGTAGTAGTAGTAGTAGTAGTAGTAGTAGTAGTAGTTGTTGTTGTAGTTGTTGTTGTTGTTGTTGTTGCTGTTGCTGTTGTGGTAGCATTGTTGCTACCCACCCCCGATGATCAATAGCTAAAGTTTCATCCTTATCAATATTTACTTATAAATAATAAATAGCTACCTATTAATGATGATCAATATCTACTTATCCATGAAGATCACTAGTGACCTGTTCATGAATATCAACTTTTATGTGAAAATGTAGACCAATAGAATCAATAGCTACCTACTCATGAATATAAATAGATACCTGTTGAAAATGACGAAAGAACCTAACCATGATTATCTATATATGCATATATGATAGCCATTTATTTTCAACAGGTATCTATTTATATTCATGAGTATATATATATAAATAGCTATCAATCCATTAAAATTAGTAGATATCTTTCTATGATGATCAGTTGCTACGAATCCATAAATATCAATAGCTTCGTGAAGGTCAATACGTACTATCCGCGATAATAAATAGCTACATATCCCTGAAGATCAATAGATACCTATAGATACCGAACCATGATTATTAATATCCATGTATTCTTAAAGATACAATAGCTACCTAACCATGAAGATAAATACAGGTTAAAGGTTTGTGTAAGATTTGACCTTCCTTGACGACACTTGGCATGCCCGAATCCATTCCTTGACAACACACGGTATGCCTGTCGTCGTTTTTGATTTCATTTTACGCTTTTACCGAAATGATCTCTCGATTTCTCTCGTGGTAGTTCCACAGATGATCACTTTTACTTGTGACTACTACCTTCTTTGCACTAATTAACTTTAATCGGTGTGTGTTGGTGTTTGTGTGTGCAGCAAGCATGTATGTATGTGTATCTGTATATATCTATATATGAATGTTCTTCGTAAATCATGATTTATCTTTGAAAGTTGAATAATGATTTGTATTCTGATTCTACGGTACCCATAATTTCAAAGAAAATGGAAATTTTTTATTGAAATAAAACTCTCTCTCTCTCTCTCTCTCTCTCTCTCTCTCTCTCTCTCTCTCTCTCTCTCTCTCTCTCTCTCTCTCTCTCTCTCTCTCTCTCTCAATTTATTGACAATATTTTAACATGGAATTTCCTTTTTTAAACAAATTAATCCAAATAATCCTCCATGATTTTTTTCGATTATTAATAGTATTGACATCCCGTATATTTTTTCGACCCAGAGTTGTTTGACAGATGTAGGTGGATTATTTTGTAATGCGAAATATTGACTTTCGCCGCGGGAGTCTCTTATTCGCCACTTCACCCTCTGCTTGTTATTCTAGAGACAAAATCCGTACAAATTCGATTACCGTGATTCGGTTAGTGAGGCAGAAAGCGATGATGGGCCATAGCTGTGTTCTATTGAAATCAGAATGAAAGGGGGAGCAATTGGCGATTAAACACTGTTCAGAATTCTCCTCTTTTAAGTTCATAAATTAATCATTCCTGTCACACGTATATTTTTTTAAGCATGCTGTTTGCCTTATTGTAACTTTATTTGTTTTTTCTTGGAACAATCTTTAATGAACTTGCAGCGATTCTTATTGTTAATTATATTATACATAACACAATTTTATCTTAACAGGTCATATACAAGAATATGTAATATCAGATTCATCTTTCATATTTTATTTTTAAGTAAGCGTCGTTTTTTTTCTTGTAATATTTCACAAGTGGGTAGTTTTAATGAATATTCACTCCATATTTGCACATTTGTTTCTTTTAGTCTATAGTTAATAGATAAAATAAATTATATTATATAATCTCATTTAAGAGCGCTCTAAAAACTCCCCTTTTTTTGACTGCAAGAACAAACTTAAAGACCTTATAATGTTTCCTCACCTTAAATATTTTCAGCGTGTTTTCTGTATTCTAATTTCATGGTGAATGCTTTTTGCAATCATATCATTATATATGTTTCTCTAATGTTGCATAGCGTTAAGAGCTTCTAAAGATTAGGCTTTACCCAAAGTCCTTATTATTATTATTATTATTATTATTATTATTATTATTATTATTATTATTATTATTATTATTATTATTATTATTATTATTATTACACGGGTGGTATGTTAAGCAATTGCCAATAGAAACAAGTATGAACGTCCACTTTGTCATAATGGAAAACCACAATTTTGTTTCTCCCATTTTGTTTCTTTTTTTAAAACAATTTCGCTAAAACTTACAAAATTAAAATTTGGAAATAAAGACTGCATCGTTCCTAACCATTCATCGATTACTTAGCTGACAGTGAGTGACTTGAGCAAACCCCAATTCGGATTTTAATTTTCTTGGTTTACAATGTTTAAGCTTTCAACAACTTGCTTATACTTATTCGAAACTTATTTATTTAGATACTCGAATCACACTTCACTGAATTGCATCTTTATTGCAATAAAGCATACTAAAGTAATTTTGTTATTTATTTATAGATTTTATAGATCCCTTCATTGGCTTCAGAAAATTATGCAAATCCTCAGAGTAATTAACACTTTCGCGTTTAAGCATAAACAAATATAATCAAAATTTTTCTCCTCATGTGTCTCACCCTGATTAAAACAGTGAAAACAATATCAATTTCAACACTTTGCACTATAAATATCTAACAAGCACCTGTAAGGTATTCAAGTGCGAATGACTAAAAACCGATAGAACGTACGATCTTGAATTCGTATTTTCGCTGAGATTTGGTTTTTCTAATAGTAGTTATGCAAAAACAGTCTATGAATACATCTAAAACGTTAATTGAGGATGTATCTGTTATTGCGCCACTATCATATCACAGGTGCCAGATATGTTTTTACATTTTGGTCATTGTGGAGGGGCATTTGAGCTTCACGAGGACAATTCCTATCACATTGTGCATAAATAAACATTAGAATATTACCCTATGATGTTAGCAGACCTCTCCATCGCCTCAAGGACAGGCAATATTGTCGACGATTTCAAAAATGAAAATTGATCATACGTGCATCTAATCCCCAATCCGAGGAAAATGTGGTAAGAAAACTAATTTCATCCGTCGCAATAAAATCTCAGGAAGTACGAAGATAATTATAATATAGATAGAAATAATGACAGAGGAAATGCCAAGTTGATCACAAATGACTACTAAGCCTTTGCGTCAAGAAAATGAAACGTGTCACATCTTTTCTCCATTGGGAATTTATATGCATGCGGGTAGAGTTATGGAAAAATCTATTATTTCTAATAAGTGCTGTATCGCAGAACGTGCCGAATGGCTTATTAATCTTATAATAGGAGACAATTTGAAAATTTGTTAGATACCTGAATTGTAGGGATATACTGCTGGGCAGTAGCCTCAGGGATTAAGGCTTTGATTAAGTCACCTGCGTTGTCTTTAATAGTAATGGAGAACTTCATGAATCTCTCTCTCTCTCTCTCTCTCTCTCTCTCTCTCTCTCTCTCTCTCTCTCTCTCTCTCTCTCTCTCTCTCTCTCTCTCTCTCTCTCTCTCTCTCATGCACAGAAAAAATGCAAGCAACTGACAAATTGATCGGTAGATGTGTGATACCTACCGACCCTTCGACATGCATGCATGTATTTCAGACAGACAGACAGACAGACAGACAGACAGACAGACAGACAGATAGATAGATAGATAGATAGATAGATAGATAGATAGATAGATAGATAGATAGATAGATAGATAGATAGATAGATAGATAGATAGATAGATAGATGCTTGAAAATTGAAATAGATAAAAATAATAAAATTGTAGATAATCGGGGACAAGAATAAATTTGCTAACACATTTTAGAATAAAAAAATTTGTAATTGATAACGTAATATTAGTTTCTCTTTGCATTTAAAATTTAAAATAGTAAAAATGATTAGATCTGACATTCATATGCTGTTACATATCTGTGCAGAAGTTGTATGTTGCACACATCACAGAAGAATATGCTGCACACAGAATATAAATAATTGCATTTCTTATATTAGCACTTTCAAATATATGCTCTTTATCAATGTAACGTCATAATCCAATTCGTGAAATACCATCTTGCATCAACTGATCCTTTATCTCAAGAAATTTTAAGGACATCATGCAAGTCAACAATATGTCCTTTTTATCAAAATTGAAGGCCAGAAAGGAATAATGTATGTAAAATCTACTTCCTCCATTTCAAGGCGTCAGGCGAACTTTACACAAAGCAGCAACAAGCAATAAAATAGACAGTCAGAATAATTGTCAACGTGACTGCTTATATCCACGATTGGTTTACATCTGATTGCTTATCTAACTGTTTCCTTGGAAATAAACAAATACATAGAATGTAAAATCCAGGTAATTCCGTCTTGTAATATTCGCCAACGAGACCATTGCTGTTCATTGAACAAGAAGTGATGGATATTTTCAGTCAACAAATGATATAGTCCATACATCCTTGAAAGTTGTTAATGGCTGTCTGGTTTCTGTTCTTCCATTTAATTATTTCGACCCCAGAAGTAGAGGATAGATTGGGGTAGGGTGGGGATGTAATCAGTCTGAGAATGTGATGGCATTGCTGTCCTGACTATCCGATGTATTTCCCCACTGAATTGAACCTGAAATAAATAAATAAATAAATAAATAAATAAATAAATAAATAAATAAATAAATAAATTTATTCGGGGAGAAAGTTAACGAGGATATATAGATCATAGAGATAATGAAAGGGCTGAAAAAACAATATAAGAAAACAAACATATGACTGATAGTTCTAAAAATAAAAAATAACTTTTACATTGTTCATTTTTCACATTAAATAAAATTTAGTTAAAAATTTACTGTCATCTCTTATTTTATCATATATAATTTACTTTATTTCACTTTACTTTTCTTTACTTTATTTTACTTTACTTTTTACTTCACTTTACTTCCTTTTTTCAATTTACTTTATTTCACTTTACTTTACTTTATTTCACTTTACTTTACTTTATTTCAATTTACTTTATTTTATTTCATTTCACTTTACTTTTTTCACTTTAGTTTACTTTATTTCACTTGACTTTAGTATACTTTACTTTACTTTACTTTGCATCTCTCTTGGTCTGTTTTACTCTACAAGGTCATTTTACCTGAGAGAGAGAGAGAGAGAGAGAGAGAGAGAGAGAGAGAGAGAGAGAGAGAGAGAGAGAGAGAGAGAGAGAGAGAGAGAGAGAGAGAGAGAGAGAGACTCACTTTTAGGTGATTGAATAGATTCTGCACCGGATCCCTGCTGTAGTTGCTGTTTTTTTTGGCGAGCCCTAGAATTCTGGAACCACACCTGAGTTACTCTCTTGGTGAGTCCAGTTATCTGCGCTATCCTTTCTAAGTCTTGCCCGTCCGGGTTGCTGTCAAGATTGAAATTTGCCTGAAGAACTTGGATTTGTTCTTCGGTGAATGTCGTTCGCACTCTCTTGGCTTTTGCCTTCTGCGCAATTTCCGAATCTATAATAATAATAATAATAATAATAATAATAATAATAATAATAATAATAATAATAATAATAATAATGATGATGATGATGATGATGATGATGATGATGATGATGATGATGATGATGATGATGATGATGATGATAATAATTTTATTATTATTATTATTATTATTATTATTATTATTATTATTATAATTATTATAATTATTATTATTATTATTATTATTATTATAATTATTATAATTATTATTATTATTATTATTATTATTATTATTATTATTATTATTATTATTATTATTATTATTATTATTATTATTATTATAATTATTATTATTATTATTATTATTATAATTATTATTATTATTATTATTATTATTACTATTATTATTATTATTATTATTATTATCAGTAATGATAGAATTGATTCTATTGTATAAATATGTATTTTATTATTATAACTATGATAATGAATGATACATTATTATTTTTAAACGAAAAGATTTCATGAAATTTTTGAACAGATACATTTTATGTCTTTTATAGAGGGAAGGAATGAAGAGCGATTCAGAAAAAATAAAATCGTATTGAAAACTATAAAACGTGGATTGTTATATGTATCTACATATTATAGAATCGGGAAAAGAAACCATATTCGATGTGTTCATGTTAAAACATTTAACGTAACCGAGATAAACCTGAAACATAATATGCTTTTAAAATTCATACCCCTATTTGAATTATATCTACCATTGTTATCTTAACCTTCTCAACGGTGACCCACTCCGCCCCTTTTTCTGAAATTGTTTATTTATTTACCTTTTTATTTTATTTTTTATTTACATGGGTATTTTATTGCTTTCTTCTTGATCTCTCGCATTCATTCAGGATAGGTCACGATTTGTTATAAAAAAAACTTTTCGAATTACCTTCTTTGAATTCATTTTATCAATCCATTTCTTTTCCGTCTTTGATTTCATGCACATGGTTTAAGTTTATAACACTTTATTTTATGCTTGCTCCATACTATTATGCGAAAAGTCTCTACAGAATACAGGCAACATAAGAGCTTCATTAATCACTACTTTATCACTCCGCGGGGAAAATTTGTCAAACCTAGACGCCTTTAGATAAAAATCGACATATTACACGGAAATAAAGTTCAATCTGACAAGCAACATGTATCAAATTAAATGACTTTTAATTGAACTTTATGTCATCTTTATTCCGCACTTTTTCCAGCCTGTTCCGTTTTATACAGGGCGCGCGGCAGCGTATGAAGACCGGCGTTCCTGGCAGTTACGTAACTCAGTAGGTTATCAGGAGAGCCAAGGTTTGACAGGCGCGCGGGGATTTGTAAAGCACAAGGGTCTTCAACATGAAAGAAAAGTCTAACAATAATGTTGATCATAAATTTACCCTGCAACAGTTGGTTTGTGTAAGACCACACTGGGACATTTTTCTTTAGAAGAAATAAAACATTTTTATGATTTTGGTCATATAGCAATGCACCGGGAATTGTACTTTCCATTTTTCTATATTTAGCACAGAAAAAACACTGGAGGAAGGAAAACTTAGATAGAAAATATCGAAAACGGAGAAAAAATATTTTTTAACAGTTTGGTCCCATGAAAATTAACATCTTGTTTTCAAAATGGGTTTGTTTTGATTCCTTTTTTTTTTCTCAAATGTGTGTAGGTATTAAACTACCAAGAAATTGCCCATCCTTATAATCAAAATACGAATGTTTAATTTGAAACCAATCTGAGATATAAAAAAGGAATGGCATTTTATTTAGGTACATATTGCAATCACGAAATATATGTAATGATAAGCCTTTGTAGAATCTACAATCCAAGACATAAGTTAGAATAAAGAATGAAAATTTGGATAAGTAATATAAAATCAAACTGAGATAACATCATTTAATTTTAGACTAAAAAACACGACAAAAAAACATGTATTGCAACCGAAGCTTTTCTCTTTTCCCTTAAAATTTAGACAAAGATATGATTACCCCAACCCAATCGCCCACCCACACTTCCAAAAAAAACCCCAAAGCAAATCGTACTGCAGCTATCATCAATACCATGATCACGTTCCAATTGTCACGTGACAAAAAGATACTGAATACACTATTTTAAGAAGAAATTGACAATGTTTACCTTTGTGTGGTCCTCCTTCCAGAAGTTCTAAGTAGTGAGTTTTGCATAGGACTTCAGTTTCCTGCAAAGCAAACTCCTCCCCCGAGGACAGTTGTCTCTTACAGCTGTCGCACGAAAAACATGCTAAATGGTACACATGATCCTTTGCACGCCGCACCCAGTCATTAGGCTGGATTACTCGAAAACATTTGGAACATTTAGTACCAAACTCTCTGAAATAGAGAACAAAATGTAAAATATAATAAAATCGAAAACTCATATTTAATAGTGGCATTTACAATGAATTGCATCTGCACTAATTTCTTCGTCTCGAAATTTTATTTAAAAAGATCTTGCTGTCCTAAACGTTAAGTACTTTACATAGAAATTATAAAATAAAGCTTTATTGATCTTTAGAATGAATACAAAAAGTTCATTACCTAGAATATATATATATATATATATATATATATATATATATATATATATATATATATATATATATATATATATATATATATATATATATATATATATATATATATATATATTGTACCTATATTTTTGAAAAGACTATTTAAAACTTCGCCACTTCTACATAACATTCATGGTGTGTTTTTAGTCATTTTTCATACATTTCGTTCAATTTTAAGTATGTCACTATAGATAAATTAAATGTTACTAGGTAGCAAGTTACATACGCAGATCCCACAAAAATACACTTTTGGTAGATCTAAAGTTGTAGTTCATATTTCATTCTGAAAAGCACGATTAATTAACTCGCGTTCGTAAGTAGGTTATGCCAGTATAAAACAAATTGTGTAACTTCATTATCCGCAATGGATTGTTTCAGTTTTGTGTCACCATAGTTTTTATACTTGTAAAGTTATTATATCATTTTAAACCTTGCTATATCGGGAAGAGGGTAACTTTGAAATGTACCCGTGGCTAGGAAGGGTATTAAATCTATGATTACTCGGTTTATTTATTTTTTACTGGATATCTGTAGTATTTTGGTATGTTTATTACACTTCAGTAATATTATAATATGTACGTTTTTAATATGTAGCGATCGTTGTTCTCAAATGTCGAAATCTCACGTGCTGTTTCATAAATGTAATGATTCGAGCTTAAAACTTCTTTAAAGCATTTGGTATAAATACCATCGTGATCCAGAAAATGTTAAGACGCAGTAAACAGTGCATTGTGCCAATATTACAAATATTTGTAACTTGTAACTTTTCTTTCTTTTTTACGTTTGCTTTTTATGGACTTTCAATTTACATCTATTGTCACACATACCTACAGCTAGATGTGTTTATGGTACAAGGGTGGCTCACCGCATTGCCCCAACAAACTGAACACAATACGCAAATAATCTATGACAGACCGACGCATGGGCGGACAATGGTAAAACTATATAACAGAACAACGTTTTCATGGTGTGGGAAAATATGTTACATTTCTATTTAGAAACAGATTTGATCGATATGCACACAACTCTCATTATGAGCTGGCTCTAAATTGGGGCTAATTTGCAGTAGAAATGAAATTCATAACTAAATCTGGCTAATGATGCGCCAACATCACAACTGTTTACCAGACTTCAAATCGAGCGGCGCGAGGTTTGACCCAACTTGTGACCGGTAATAACTTGATTTACACCGCGCAAACGGTGAGAATTATCAAGATTGAGACTTCTTCTTAAGACTTTATACGCAAAAATGACAACTCTAAAATGGAAAAATACGATTTAAAAAATCGAAACGAATTCATAATGAAGAATCTATCCATGGCCCAATTATTTAAAATGAAGTCCTATCTCGAAACTAAAAGCGTACTTTTACCTGGCATTGTGTGTCTTAGCAATAAAGACACCGAACACATTATTGGACTCCAACGTGTAACTGTATGTGCGGTTACCGATTTGTACTGAAACTTAGTACTTTCTAATCCCCCTCCCCAATAAAACCGAACAAACTAAACAAAAACATACAAGACACTTAACAGAATATATCGTTGGAAATAGCTAAACAATAGCTAAATAACGGCACCAATAATTTTAATAATAAATATGCGAAGCAATGTAAAATTTACACCGTTGTAATTTCTCAAAAATTATCTTTAACCATATGTGTCCTTGAGAAGATATAAAATCTAGAACTTGAAAATTTGTAATAACTCCATTGACAATAGATATGAAGCAAGATTATATGAAACAAATTAAGCTAAACTATCGAATATTGAAAATAATTGCTAAGAATGCTCGCAATAATTAAAACAAAAGGACATGACACGCAAGAGCTCCTAGATAAAAAAGTTTTCGTTTGAGATTTAACGGTAAAAACTATATATGCAAGTTCTTGATTAATGACTAGTACTTAGTATTTTTTTCGGGGGTGGGTGGATAGGAAAGTACTAAGTTCCATTCTGACAATCGAACGCGGGACCTCAAGTTACAATCACTGTCTGTTTATTCCACTAAACACACATCCCAAACAAAGATGGAATTTAATAATCGATTAAAAGTTTCTTTGGATGCATATATCCTTGTTCATTGACCCTGTAGTTAACTAATTAATTATCTTTTAAATCAAAATTTGGTCCCTAATGACTTCATGGAATTATTTTGGCAGGAACACTTTGATCGCTTTCTGATTCCAGTTAAAAAAAAAGGACTAATTAAGGCAATGAGTTATCGAGTAAACGAAATTTTCAAATAACGATTTTTTTTATTTAACGGATGATAATGTACATGTATGTTAGGGTTTTTACCCACTGATTAATCACTTGTCTTCAACGTAATGTGTATTTGCACAAGTGAATGCGCTTTGAATTTTATTACCATTACATACAAGTTTATATAAACAAAATTTTTTTTACTATAAGTGCCTTTTGAAACATAAGCGAAATTGAATATAACTTTTCTCTGTCATACTCGCACACATTTGGAATGTATAAAGTAAGAAAACACTTACCTGATATAATCTGTTTTGCAATATAGGTTGCCATCTTTGATGAAGCACGTGTTCTCCAGACTGGTTTGACATATACAGCATATCAAGCATCTCGTGTGCCATGACTGTTCATTCACACGCATGATATACCGGTCTGTTATCACCAATCCACATTGAGAACAAATTTCGCCTTCACCCTGCAAAGCAAGAAAAAATTTCGATTTAAACAAATTCGTTGTATAAATAAATATACTTTAACAACAGGCCAAATCCATTAATCTTTCGTAATTTTTTGAAACGTAATTGTCTTTACGAATTCTTTAAACAACTTAAACATTTAAAGTCTGGCTATTATGCAACTTTGTGCAATATAAAAAAAAAACAGCAAAGGTATCCACCCACACCCACCCCTTTCCCTATCATAGTGCTATTAATGAGGTCAAAACATTTAAAATCGAACAGGTGCATGAGTATTTGTGCCTGGAAAGTGTCAGAAATGTGTATTAAAATAGATATTCTGAATTCTGTTGAAAATTGCCATCTTTCCATGCTCTAAACTGACAAGAAAGAATGAAAAGAAAGACTAATAACTGTTTAAAAAGCTTTTTCTATCAAATCATTTACTAAATAGTTTCATAATACTAGTTTCGTAATAGCAAACAAAGCTACCATAATGAATGTACCAGTTATTACATTATTATTATTATTATTATTATTATTATTATTATTATTATTATTATTATTATTATTATTATTATTATTATTATTATTATTATTATTATCAGCTTCAGCATCATTGGTGCTATCAACGAAGATGTTGTTTTTATTGTTTGAAGTGTTCTTATTAATTTTAAATATCCTTTAAACTGCCTTATATGAATCCTATTCCGTCAGACTCTGGTACAAGCATACTTGGAAAATGAGCAAGAACACTAATCTGCTTCATTTTCCAATTCTCCTGACAATATGTAAAATTTTAAGTCCCCTACAACTATTTTACAAACATAAACTTTATGCCAATTTCAACGGAAAGAAAACACCGATGCCCTGCAGCAATTGCTTTAAAAGACAAGGCAGTTAGCTACGAAACTTACACAACACAAATGTTAGTAGAGATTCTAATTTATAGGGACAGATACATATCCAAGATTTTATATATATATATATATATATATATATATATATATATATATATATATATATATATATATATATATATATATATATATATATATATATATATATATATATATATATATATATATATATATATATATATATATAGTTTAAATTTTAACAAAAACGATATGCACCCACATGAACTTGTGCTATTGTTGGTTTTAATCATTTTATAACCACGTTATTGCAATTGGGATACTAGTTCGCACAACGTATGTTTAATCCAGTTTCCTGACATGGTGAAATGGCCTCATAGTAAATCACGTGTAAGTTTTTCTTAAATTTTTAGTAATGCGAATAACAGAAAACCAATCAAAAACCTGGTCAATAAAAACTAGCTATACACGACCGGATTAACTGCCCTCAGTTTCGCAAAGGTGACGTGAAAAAATTTAAATGAAATATATCGTATCTAACGATCATGATAATTAGCATCAGAAACATTTTGAAGATATTTAAATTTGGGTATTACAGTTTGTTTTCCAAACTATTTTATTATTTATGACACTATTTAAAAGCGATAAGACCAAAACATCTGTGGTAGGTGCGAAATTTCCGCAACCACTCAAAGCACGGAAAACAATCTTTCGAGTCGGCAATTAACAGTTACGTTGACGCTTTTCACAAACGGCCACGTACGACAAGTCTGGGGACAAAAGGCGAACACAATAACCTTGAAAGCTTGTAGACGCCCTCGCTACCGTTTTATTGTTACTGCAACACAATGGGTGCACTTTTGCTAAACGCCGGATAGTTTTGTAATCTGCCCATGGATCGGACGTAAAACAGGGAAAGAGATTAAAGACTGGGTAGCATAATTGGTCGGGCGATCGGCGAATCTAACCAATTTTTATGCAAAGAGCATCAAACTAATTGGGATTCAATTACTGATAAAATTTCCTTTTTTGTCTTTCTTAAGTTAAATATGTGCATTTATTTTCTTATTTATTTCAAGTTCTAAACGCTTGCCACATTAATTTTTCAGCTCGGTATTGAAAAAGACTTTAGTATTTGTAAATACAAATGATACAATAATTTTAAAATTAGGATATACACAAATATCATAATTATATAATTGATTTTTAAATATTTGTAAGAGCTCCTACAAAACAATATTTTATACAGATAGGAACAGATAATCGGTTAGGAAGTACGGACAATTTTGTTACTCTCCAATGATATCCGTGTTTTGGTATGCAATTTTTGTCATATCTACTAATTGATGATAATTGTAAAAAAATTATAAAAACGAGTCATTACAAAATTATAAAAACGAGTCACTGCATACTTTGTAAATACACCCACCCCAATCCATGATAAGTTCAACTTAAAATGATGCCTATGTGAAAGTTTACGGTATGCCGTATCCAACGGCGAGCTAATTAGGATCCCTCATAGGTTACGAATACGATGTTCTCGCTATTCGGTACCCCGTTGTTTGCAAACATCTGAACATCTGGGCACTTAAACGGGGTTGTGATACTTCAAACACATTGTTCAAATAAACTGCAATTGGTATTTTCTTTAGTCATAATTTGCTTAGTTGTCCTTTAAACATATAATAGAATATAAAAACCGAATTGATTTGATCTAAACTTGAAAGTGGAATGAGAAATTATCTTCATTTTATACTATACGTTGGAGTAACGAGCTGCTCCATTTGTCTATTGAGAAATTAGGAAAAACTGGTTGTTTCGTGATACAATTGTGTAAATTTTGCCTTTTTAGTAGTTCTTAAATAAATAAAGCATTTGCGTCAATGCAAGAAACTCACTCCACCGCTTTCTATATGTCTAACTCGTGACTGTACTAGATTTAGATCTTAAGCAGCAGATTAAGGCCATTTCGCTGTAAGTAGAAGGGATATGTAGAAAGCATTTAGAAAACGAAAAACACTATCCAAGTTTCGTGTGAGGGGAAGCTGCTTAGAGTTGCCTTTAAAGACTTCACATCAGATGTTCTTAATGGACGGACGTTGAGCGTCTTTTACAAGGAACATTTAAAAGGACTGGGATGAAAGACAAAGTGAATGCTCCACCAGATCAAAAGACGAGAAGTAATGCATTTCCGTAGAAATACATTTTACGTGTGTAAACATTGTGCTTTTAATGGATCAAAATGACGGGCGTGCGCGATTCAGAATGGAATCCACTGTGCCACTAGCACGTGGTCCCAGATCACGGAAGCGCTTTGAAATCGACCTTACAACAACGACAAAAGTCGCACGCGCGGGGGAAGAACTACCGCAATATGCGACTTCCGTTTAACTTCTTACGCGAGTCACGAGATTTCGTGAAAAGCAAAATTACTTCCTTTTCAGAGATCAGAATCTGGTAAAATCGCGTTTTATAAGATATTGACGGGAGCCAAATAGACTTAAGTTGTTTTCGAAGTGTCTGAAAAGAAATAAAAGGAAGTTACGCTTGGCAGAATTGGATAAACGTGATTTGCGCCACTTCTTTTCCCAATATTTCTGTATATAGGATGCAAATACAAATCTCATTTGGTCCCTAAATAGTGTTTGAGATAATCGGACTTAAATTTGATCACTAAGCGCACGCGATATGCAAGCGAAAAGAACATCGCTTTTTAAAAGAAGAGTGGAATTTTTAAAATACAAAATATAACATAATAGTAAGGAATAAATGAATTTATAAAACATCACGACACATTAGAACCGATTTTAAGAACCAAATCTAGTTTTGTGTGGAACGACAGCAATTAAAACTTCTTTATCCACTGAATGTCTTTTAAAAGACACCAGCGTGTAAATGATATTTCGTTTCGCTTGATAAAGATAGATACAAACTGAGACTTTATTCTAAATTCGAAGAGGGTGGAATACAGTGGTAGTGAAATAAAGGCAAAATGGAAAATCAAATCAATTGATGGATGTTTTTACATGAACGCTAGAGAGATCAACTTATCGATCTTCCATAAAGATGGACTCAACCAAGTAACCCTACAATTTACTGACGTCAAAATGGGCAGTTACAAAAGGTTTCTTTTTCTTTCACTGGTTTACTACCGTTATGTGAACATATCCATAGCACAACAAGACGGAATTACGAAACATTATTGCTTATTTACATTTTCATGATATAATTTTCGGTCTTGTCGGACAAAAGAATTAGAAATATTTTCATTGAATGCAAGGCCTCTCTGAAATAAATTGTTGGAAAAAGTACCGATAGACCGACAATGTATCAATCATGCAGATTGAAATTGCAATTCCAGAAACACGATCATAAGCAACCTCTCTCTCTCTCTCTCTCTCTCTCTCTCTCTCTCTCTCTCTCTCTCTCTCTCTCTCTCTCTCTCTCTCTCTCTCTCTCTCTCTCTCTCTCTCTCTCTCTCTCTCTCTCAGCAAAGCAAAGCAAAGTTCACTTTCCGGCATTTCCGTGCCGAAAAGCAATAAAGGAAAGCGCTTTGAGGTTAGCTAAATCGTACTTAACTATTCAGTCTTTCTATTAACCTGTCAGCCAGATGTAACTAAGTGCTTTAAAAGAATCCGGCAAAAGAGACCAAATGTCACTAAATACTGCCAATACGACGTTAAAACCCTAAAACTGTCGAACCCGTTTTTGCCATAATCTTGTATCCCTGCACAGGGAGTAGCTGCAGAGGGGTAAAAATGTAAAACAAAACTGAAATCCAAATTATGTTGTTGAATAATACAACAAAGTAATATATCTACATAAAAATCTTTAAGAAAATAATAAATAAACTGAAACACGCATATGCGTTGTTTTTTGTAAAGATTTAGCAGACCCGGTATTGTATTGCTTAAACTAATACATTATTTCCTAAATTATACCCCCTACCCCCAAAAATCCAACATTTACATTCAAATTACGCTGGATAATTAATTAACATTATTCACGCTTTTGATCCCATGTAATTGCCCTCGCTATAGTAAATTAACAGGTGACATTTAAAGCGCTGTTGATCTTGGAATTTTTGTTTCATTTTCTTGGACAAATGGGAAGAAAACCTTGATGAGCTTTTCATGAGATATTTAGAATTTTGGCTTGCTTATCAGAAAGACTTCTGTCTCACGGATAGTCTGTCTGTCTGTCTGTCTGTCTGTCTGTCTGTCTCTCTATCTCTCTCTCTCTCGCACATACACATCAACTCTTTGTACTGATTTATAAAGGAATCGCAAATATTGCTTTCAGGTTCTTAATTAAACAATTAATTATTTTCAAATCTTATCTTGTAAATGTAATT
>JAEAOA010001926.1:117500-137500 GCA_016746295.1 Potamilus streckersoni
TCTGACTTATACAATTCAAATATGAAAAGATTTGCCTGTGGAAATAGAAAAAAAAATATTCTTAGTTACAGAATTTTAAAGTTTACCTGAGTCAGGATGTAGGGAAGAATCCATGTCGTCAATTATGTCGGGGATTGAATAGGACAGGTCCTGCATCACCGAACATGAACAAAGCGCATTAACTTCAATTATGCTTAATTTTGTAATATTTTATTAACATTATAACTAATTTTATAATGCACCAAAACAGGGAGCTACACCATCGTCTCTCGTTGTTGTTGTTGTTGTTGTTGTTGTTATTTTTGGGCTTAACGCCATTTTTCAGCCCACATTTTTGAGCACACGCAGACCGAGGTGAGATGGCAGTGATCTGTAACAGACAGCGCTTTAGACCACTTGGCCACTCGGAGCCCCCACCATCGTCTCTCTTAGCCGACGGTTGGCAAAAAAAAATTGTAATATTTGATAAAAGAATATAATGTGTAAATGTAATGATTTTGTTTGTTTGTTTTTGGTGTCTTACCGCACATAAATACATGAAAATTATATTGTGCCTCTCACAGTGGACATCACTTCTGCCAGCCCTAAAACATTTGATGGCCGGTACAAAGCTATTAAAGGGTTATGTTGTTGGACATATATATTCATTCTAGCTAAAGTACCTTATCAGTTTTAAGGTTTTCACCCAATTCACCACTGTTATTTGACTGCAATCTTAAAGATTAAAATTATTAAAAAAAATGCGGTTGAAATAATTTCACTACTTGATGTAATGAATTTGTATAAGAATGTATTCTAGCAAAACACAAATCAGACAGTCTGATTTCAAGGCAGGAATTAAATAGCATCACACCTGAACTCTAACAAAGAAAGCGCATTAAAATTTGTGTGGGGAAATATTGACCACCAATGTATTTTGTGATATCCAAAGAAATATTAAATTATTTTAAATTAAAGATTAAACCTAGGGACGGCTCCATAATTTTTACTAATTACTGCGAAAAGCCCGTGCGCAGTTTGGGAGAGGTGTGACTCGACGCATTTCTGAAAACTTTACATGGAGAAAGCTTTATGTTTCCATATTTAAATGATGCTTAATATCACTACCGCTTTGCAGAAATATGAAAAGCTATTGAATGATGGCTAAATTTATACGTATGACCAAAAGCCGAGTAATGGACTATAAGAGGTATAGCTATTCACTGGATGTTGGTTGAGGCCTATGTGAGAAAATCTCTGATGCACTAAGCATATTCAATATGAATATATTATCATGGAATGATTGAGGTCTTTCGAAATGTAAGCTATCATGTAGTTTTCTTCAGCATTGTTCACTAGAAATTGTGCGTTTATATTATACACGAAGGATTTGTCAGTATGAACTTGACAAATATTTGAATTGATTTGAACATATTTCTGGTATTAGAATAAGGCTTTATGTTAGGGATCGAAACAACAGCGGTGTCTTTATTTTGTAATAAAATAAGTTACTAAAATCTAATGGTGTTAGGGCATATTTTCTGAATTTGATAATTATGTCATATTATATTTGGAATGCGATATATATATATATATATATATATATACAGAAATAAATATATAAATACATATATATATATATATATATATATATATATATATATATATATATATATATATATATATATAGACACACACATATATATAGACACACACACACACACACATATATATATATATATATATATATATATATATATATATATATATATATATATATATATATATATATATAGACACACACACATACATATATATATATATATATATATATATATATATATATATATATATATATATATATATATATATATATATATATATATATATATAATCATCTCAGATAAAATAATATGTTGTGTATATCTCCAGAAGTTTCTGCACATGACAAAAGCGAAAAGAAACATGGCGTTAAGCTGTTCGTATTAAACTCTGAGAGAGTAAGATCATTTTTTTTCAGATGCGCAACTGCACTTTAGTTGCCATTTTAATGCAGAAATTAAGATTTATCCCTGACGATAACGTAGAATTTGTTGTCAGTGTGATTTCGATTTTTAGCGTAGCTTTAACAATGATAGTCATTTCGCTTCGATGTCTGTTGTGCTGCAGTTTATAGTTACGTCTAGCACTGGGGTATCATGTTGAAGACATGTAGCTGCATGTCCCACCCAGTCAAATTATCCTGGTACCATACATGTAGCACGCATAGGTCATTATGACCCACCTACTCACATTATCCTGACATCAGACATGTAGCATCCTGTCCAATCCAGTCCCATTATCCTGATACTAGGCAAACAAGTTCTAACATAAACGTTTTTATGCTTAGCGCCAAGCAAGGCAGTTGCAAGTGCCATTTTTAAAAATATGACTTACGCTTCCAAGGCGATCGCACTAACCACTTAGGTCGCCGGAACTGTCCAAAATTTATTTTCGGTGATGTATTGTACAAACTAATTTAATTTACACTGAGAAGAAAAAGTAAAGAACAATACAGAAACAACATTATTGGTTAATCATTTATACAAACGTATTGGACATTTGGAATGCACGCTTTACATGACAGGATGCAAGGCGAACTAAAATACAATTGTAGATGAATAGCTAACGAAGCTACAAACATTGCTGACTACACGTTTTGTTTCTAATGATTTTACTAGTTTATAAATACTTCCATGCCGAAGAATGATAGGAGAGGGTTACATTTTCCATTGAAACGTATCTTAGGTTTTTCTTATAATATTTTAGAGGACAATACAGATAATGGGTACTTAAAATGTCTTTCTTTTTTATAGACATTTAATGTGTATTTTAAAAGATGTGTTAAAGGAATATGTTTTAACAAAATTTAAGTGAGGGGATTCTACTGGTTCATTTAGATGAATGCGCACTGCTTAACCAAAATACCCATGCGTTTTTAAGTGTGTTAGTGAATTTGTTCGATACGACTGTTGATTTTTATCATATAAAATCTTTAGAAATATAATCTCAATCTGTTTTATGGGATTCTGAGCGCAAAAATATCAAATATGACAAAAAGATGTTTTAGAGTAATTAACACTAGAGTGAAATTTGAGTTGTGAAAGCTCAAAAATAAGTTCAACTACGTATGTACGGCAGGAAGGAAGAATGTAAAGAGAAAAGGAGGAATGTTCCTTTTCTCTGTGAGAGAAAATCCACAAAACGTTCATTAAACACAGATCATTTTGGCAAAATGATCTACCTGAGCAAATCTAACATGTCTAGCTCAGAGTGGTATAATTGTTGAAATAATTCATTATATATTATATTCTGATAAGGTTGTTGATAATGATGTTGATAATGATACTGAGGGGTAATCTCCTTTATACAGACATTATTCATAATATGATTTAATTAATTAACCTTTATCTGAAGAGGAAGCTTCACGCAGTATACGTAGACACATCTCTGGAAAGCCTTGTGGTCCAGGTGGGACAGGAATTGGACTTTTCGCTTATCACACAAGTATCAGCAAGACTTCAACAAAGCTTAAAATACTGGTGTCTCTCCTGTTTCAAGAGAAGAAGGCATAATATGGTCACTAATAAAAGCTCCTTAGATTGCCCTAATAATTTCAGAGGTATATAATTTATTAATGCACCGTTTATGTGAATGGACTAAAGTGTCTTGCCTCACAGGGTAACAATAGGAATTTGTTTCATTTTAAATTCAATATACGCATCGGTAAAGTCAAGTGTTGGCTTGATCGAATACTTTGTTGTAAACTTGGGACTAATCTAGGTTTTGTTTCGGGTCCACTATTGTTTTCTTTATTTGTACGCGATCCGATTGGGTTAGGGAGAGAAAATTGCGATGGAGGTATTTTTGTTACCTAAAAGGTCTCGCTCTAGTTTGCTGATTACGTAACTAATTACGCCTAAACAGTGATAGCACACTCCTATACAAAGATGACAATGGTTATATAGCTAATTATGCCCAAACAAGGATGATACTAATTATAGCAATGCCAACACTGATTATATAGCTAATTGTACCTAAACAACGCTATCACTATGTAGCTAATTACGCCTAAACAATGATAGCACACGCCTATACAACGATAACAATGATTATATAGCCAATGATATAACAATGACAACACTGATATTATAGCTTATTTCGCCTAAACAATGATAGTTCTGATTATATAGCTAATTACGCCTAAACAATTATAGCACTGATTTTATAGCTAATTATGCCTAAACCATCGCAACACACACACATAGTAAAACGCTTTTTCAATACTAGTGGAAAGGTTGTTGAATGGATACAAGAAATATACTTGTGTTTCGCAATGGAGAAACTTTAACTAATTATTAAACGTTTTTTTTTTAATGGGGCACAAATAAGCACAGTTTAATTTCACAAATATATGGGTCTTGTGGAATTACGTGCATCAAATCTGCTTTGGCTGAATTTTATTACCAAATGAATTTTTTTTTTTTATTTAAGTTGTGCATATGACTTTAATATATTTGACATCATGGTAAAACAGGTTCAATGTCTAAAATGTATTCAGAATGAATCGAACGTATTCAAAGTCTAAAAACAATATCTATGTAATGTGAATAAAAATGTTGCTCGTGAAAAATGTGACACCCTATCGTTGTGTGTTGCATATTACTCCAGGTGTGTTAAAAATGGTGTAGATGTTTGCTTATAGATAAGAGCAGATATCCCGCAGAATGCTGCAAATGCTTTAACCATTAGATGCAAACCGACTTGTCGTACGGGCACATGTGAAACGTTTATTACTTGTGTGTGTGTGTGTGTGTATGTGTTTCTGTGCGTGTGTGATTGTATGTGTGATTTTAGATGTGTAACGCAGTTTTAACAATTGTTCAGTCATATCGCTACGATGTCTGCAGTGTGGAAATTTATGGAGATGTCTAGCACTGATATAATTTCCCACCCAGGCCGACCAGTCCTAACACTACTTTTTAATGCTGAGCGCTAAGCGAGACAGCTGTTAGTCTTTGGTATGACTCGTTTGGGCGGTTATTACTCAGCTGTCTTGGGTTTTGTATGGATATTGTAAGATGTTAAAATGGTTAGTGTAGTTATTATAGCATTCTCTCAAAGAGTTAATGATTGTACTAGTGCAACTGACAAAATAAAATGAAGCAGTCAGGGCATTGTCAAACATGAAAATAAAAATCATTATTACATGCTTAGAGAGGTATATCTCCAAACGGTTTACCTATTTTTTCCCGTAAAGCTATTTTGAGATTAAGATGCACTAATAATAAACATTATACGGAGATTGGCAAGAATGGTGTTACTACTTCATATCAATTGGTGTTATCACAGTAAATGGTATTCATGAAGATGAATAACAGGCATTTCTCAGCTGTAAACATTATCAAGATCTGCGAAATGTATTTACAGACACTTTGGTATAAAAAGCCAACTTTTTTTAAAGCTTTATGTCAAGGATATAGAATAAGTTAATTATTTTTAACCGCAGAATGCATGCTTTAGCTGATCACTAAATTACATATGCACGCCATTGGAGTCCTTAAAATCAATTGTTCATTGTCATGTGTCAGAAAGAAATAATCCGAAATATAATCAGACATACTATCTATATAAGCACACACACACACATGAACGCACACACACACAATCGCGCGCACACACATAATAGGTCATGAGACTATACAAGAAGTGATATGATTTTACCTTTGAAACTCGTTAAACATGCTGGGCGTTTTTCATATATACAACATACATTATGGATATGCAGTTTGCAGACATGAAATAAATTACTAGATTATTTAGCAAATTAACAAAGGCATTCACTTATTCATTCTGTGAACGGTCGACCGTTACGTTGATTGACTGAGAAAACAGAGTTAAAAAGAAATAAAAGAAGAATTTTAAATTATGATATACTACCAAAAAAGAAAGGATAATTTTTATACGAGAAATAATGTTTACATAGCATATTTCAGGCGAGAGACTATTTAAAGCTGGGACTTGAAACTAAAACAATGTGACAAGTTAACAAATTAATAAATGTTGACTGATAATGCAATTTTAAATCAAAAAACGTGACCCACAGAAATTCTGACAAAGTACGTTAGGTAGAACTAACAATTGCCTTCGATGTAAATTCACCCATATACTGTTGAGAGAGAGAGAGAGAGAGAGAGAGAGAGAGAGAGAGAGAGAGAGAGAGAGAGAGAGAGAGAGAGAGAGAGAGAGAGAGAGAGAGAGAGAGAGAGAATTTAATAAAAAGAAGAGATGAAAGTATTTTGAAATTGTATCAGTTTTGCAATCTTTTGTAAATTGAAATATCAAACATTTATTAAAACTGTAACACACAGAACACGCATACACAGTCGTGCGCGCGAACGCACTTACACACACACACACACACACACACACACACACACACACACACACACAACATCATTTATTCTTCATAGCGATAACATAAGTTAACAGTCCAAAAGAACCATAAGAATCAAGTGTTGATAAAAGAGGTTATTATAGAAAAGGGCCATCCAGGATTTGAAGGACTGTTTATAATTGATTCTCGATGATCAGAAAATTGCTCAATTAGCCTTGCTAAAATCCATTTTCAGCTGAAAATCGACGTAATTATAACATGTCTTGTGCACTGGTTCACTCACAAACGATTCCGACAAGAAGCACAGAGAAGCAAACATTGTTATTATAGAAAACGTTTCCTTTCATAATAACATGTTCAGTCTGCAGCAATTTTTCCTCGGTGTTGCCACAGCGGAAACGCGCCACTCGGAATACATCGGAAGCTATCGAAAGAGCGGTAGTATACAATTACTCTAATGAGCACAAAATCGATGTTGGAGCAAACTCCCAGAAGAATTTAAATTAGACCAATTATTAGAACAATAATTCAATATTCAACACGGCGACGTGGCACCAAAACAAAATTTCGTCTCCGCTTTGCTGGTTATATAAGATTGTTCGTCGTTCGATAAAAACAGCAAATCTCATTTTTGCGATAAATATGTGATAATTGCAGTCATGCATGATATTTGAGTGGTTCTTCCGCACCGCATGTAAAATGAATAACAGATCGAAAACTTCAGCGCCTTGTCTATTTATAACATTTAACAATGCTATGAAAAAGACTTGTTTAGTAACTACATGGTTTCAAATTTATTTTTTACGGTTTCAAACAGGAAATCAGCATTGATAAATGTTTTATTTCGGCTGAAATCTAACGTATACGGTCTAAGTAACATTTAATACATTTTATATCTTTACATCTCTGGCTGAACAATCTAGGAAACATATTTTCATCATTTACGCCCAGAGTACACCAAACATTGCCTAATCCACACGTAAATGTAAGTTTTTAACATGGTTAGCCCATCAGTTACACATCCTTCCATCTTAACTGCAAATCGTAAATGTTTTAGTTAGGATATGTCTTCTGGCACTTTTAGAATTCTTAGCCAATATTTCAAAATACATTTATATCTTATACACTGCATAATAATTCCTCCCAATTTTTTTATATACGAATGGATTTGGAGCAGACTAAGATGTACCAAGGATATATTTACAAAAATACAAATGAACTTTTTTTAAATATCATTGGCACCATACCACCCCCACCTCAGCTCCATAATCAAGAAACCAATTTATATACTTAGAGATGTAGAAAGAACAAGTTATGCTATATTATTTCTTAATTTTTGAAAACGTTATTGCGGATATTGATAACGTAGATATTTGATAATATGTCAAACTATTTGTATAATTTAGGTATTTGGTACTCAGTACTTATATTGAAAAAGTTTTATAAGAGGTGTATACGCTATTCTTTCAAGAGAAACGAAGACAACAAAGATAAAGAATGAACTTATTGCGATGAACAAGTCCACTTACGGAAGAGAAATTAATAATGTTTTTTCAACTGTATACTTTAAAACTTTGATATTACAAAATTAAACAGAAAAAGAGTCAATACGTATGGTGCAATATGTCTTATTACTAAGTTTCAGCTACCATGAAAATGCTGACAAATTGTAAGAGACCGTGGTTCTGACGTTTTTGATGATATTTATTGTAAAAGTTTTGTAGCGATTTAAAATATTAATTAACACCATTAATTATGATTATAAAGCACGTAGTATAGAAAACGAGACAGCAAACTGGTTTGAATACTACTAACTAATCACGTTTTGCTTTACAAAAATTAAAAAAAAACTAAATATAAACATTCTGTCATATTTATGTAATGATGAGCAAACCAGTTTTGAAACTGTTATCTAATTATCAAAAATCAAAGTAGTATACGCTCTAATGTTTTACAATAAATATTATAACATGTCAAATACGTCATGATAGCCGTAAGGCTTTACTCTGAAAAGCTCCTGATTATGCAGATTCGATTTTATAGTTAATTTACTGACATTTGTCAAATACAGTAAATATAAATATTTTATTATGATTTATAATATTGTGCAACAGTTAATGGACATGCTTTCTTTTTGTTTCATGTATCTAAAGGTGCATCCTCTCATCTTTTGTTGTTTTACAAACAATGATTGTTACTAATGAATAAAATAGAACAAAGGTATCAAAAATAGGAAATCAATATTTAATATAACATTATAATGTATTGCTCCTGGGTGGATGAGAAAAGTGTTACAGGAATATAATTCTCACATTAACATATTATGGAGAAATCTCTGGTCTTAAAGCAAATGTACGAAAATCATATTTCAAATGGATATGAAGCCTATAAACAAAGCCAAAGCCGTTTGGAATTTCATGCTATTTGAATGATGTTTCACAATATTACTCATTCTCGTTTCTTCAGGAATAAATTTGATTATAAAATTTAGATGTCTTAGCAAATTAAATTAAATCACAATATTATTGGCCCATTAGTCAAAGTTTTTTTTTCTCCAGCATGGTGAAATTATTAATATTAGTGAAATATTAATATTAATTAAATCAGGAACTAATAACTCAATTAAATCTTTCAGACGGTTCAGTAATAATTCGGTTAGTTTTTGTTGCATGTACGAATAGACGGATTTAGTTGTCAGTGTGAAAGAAATAATAATTAGTAAAAGAATGAAGGAAAATGGACGAATAACTAATTTAAAACTTCATTAATTTAAAACTTCATAGTTGCCGTTTATATCTCTTTGGTAAGACAAATACTTTACCACGACAAACTGAAGTTAACTAATGCGATATTGTTATAATTGTTATGACCAAATGTGATTAATTTGGCTTCAATTATAAAGAGAAAATCATTGCGGGATGATGATAGATGTTTGAAATATTTTTTTTTTTTATACTTCATAACATATACTCAACAACACTATGTCTAAAGTCTTCCTCAAGTTTTCGTGTGTGCTTCTATTGTAAACAGAAAATATTAAAGTAGAAAAAAAATATTTATAATCAAAAATAGTTAGAAAAAGTAAATTACGGATGAAATATGGTGTCCATATTTGCAAAGAATTTCTTTCAATTCATTTCTAGACCAAACAAATGAAGTATATTATGCTGGAACCATTTCTAGATGCGTAGAGTCTTTAACGCAGTAAAATATGATATAAATATATTTAATATTGAATTACTAGAGGAAAATTTTGAGAAACATTAAATTGCAAAAAGTTATTATTTCACATGAAAAAAAATCCTGCATTTTTACTGTGCTATAGTGAAATTATTTGGAACTAGTCTAATATTACAAGGATTTAGCACTGTGCTATATTAACTTTATTTATTATTGTGCTAAACTTACATTAATTTAGCACTATGCTACATTTACATTATTTTAGCATTGTCTATAATGACAATATTTAAGCACTGTGCAACAGTAACGATATTTTAACACTGTGCTATGTTGCCAAAATTTAGCATTCTGTTACAAAGAGATTGTTATAGAATTATACTATAATGACAATGCTTGCGAACTGACCTATGACGATAATTTAGGATTGCGCTATATTAACAATGCATTAATATTGTGATACAATGATACTATTAAGCATTATCCTATCCAGGCAATGGTTAAGCGCAGACTTAAAATGACCCTATTTTAGCATTACGTAATGATGCCCCTGTGCTAGTCAGCTCTAAGAACTGCCGCGCTGTAGACCTCGTAGCGACCGGACGGAAAAATTGTTCAAGTTAAGTTATTTCAAATCACACCCCAACACCGCCGTGGCAAATTGGCGGCGTGCAAAACAAACCCTACCGCCTTGCCTGCAAGCGCCAACCCAGATCCCGTCACGACTAAGCAGGCATCACCAAAAAATGGGGCACTGAATCGGTGTTATATAAGCTCGTGCGTAGCAGACACCCTCGCATGACGACCTAGTAATTAAATCTCCTATATATACATCGTCGTTCCAGATTCCTATGACTGAAATCAAGGTATATAGGATTTTTGTATTACAAATAATTATAAATATATACCAGACAGAACAGACTGCCATCAATTTTTGGAATGTATATATATATATATATATATATATATATATATATATATATATATATATATATATATATATATATATATATAAGCATAAAAACGTTGTTTTTTTTGAAACTCTAAAAGGTTGTCTCAACACGAGTTAAACCTATAGATACATTGTCTCAAACAGCATGTATAGCCTTGAAGCGAATACTGAAATTATATATATATATATATATATATATATATATATATATATATATATATAAATATATATATATATATATATATATATATATATATATATATATATATATATATATATATATATAAAATTATAGTATTCATATATATATATATATATATATATATATATATATATATATATATATATATATATATATATATATATATATATATATATATAATTTCGGTATTCGCATCAAGGCTATACATGCTATATGTATGTATGTATGTATGTATGTATGTATGTATGTATGTATGTATGTATGTATGTATGTATGTATGTATGTATGTATGTATGTATGTATGTATGTATGTATGTATGTATGTAAATAGGTAAAAAAAAAATCTATTGAAAATTCCCTATTACTTGTAATAGGCGTTCCAAATAAATTCTAATTTTGAAAGTCTTTATATGTAATTGTCTCGATTATGTATTTTTCCAACTGACCTGATGTATTGAAATGATTGCCTTGAAAAAAAAAATTCACAATAATTCCTCAAAAATGATTTAGCCAATGATTACTTTGTAATTACAATGAATAATTTAAATAAATAAACTAAGTCAAATAAAACCGGTACACAAGAAATGGACTGTTTCCAGTTTGGATAATACAGTAGGAATGAGTAAGCTATAAGTGTAAAACATTTAAATAAAAAATTACGACAGAATAAAACAGAGAGGACAAGGGTCATTTTCCAATAAAATTTTTAGACAAATATAAGCTAATTAATGAACTATTTACAAAATAACAAAACATTTGTCAGGTAGGCCTCAAACCCAATTACTATGAAAGGTCGTATAGATATAAATAACATATGATCAAGGAAAATAGCCAACACACAATATATACAAAAAATATATCGTGTTGTGTGTAGCATCATATTTTTTTCAAATGTTTTATTTTAAATGCTTAAAAACAATGAAACACACATATCACAACATTATATATATATATATATATATATATATATATATATATATATATATATATATATATATATATATATATATATATATATATATATATATACGGTTTAATAACTTTATTAATTTTCATGCAGACACACATACACACATACACACACAAGGCACACCAAACATACTCACATACTCGCATGCACACACAGACTCCCCGCCAAAATAACACACATACGCAGATACGCACACACGTTAGGGTAGTATGATTAACATAATTTGAAGACAACGCAGCTTGCATATGTATTTATGTATGTATGTATGTATGTATGTATGTATGTATGTATGTATGTATGTATGTATGTATGTATGTATGTATGTATGTATGTATGTATGTATGTATGTATGTATGTATGTATGTATGCAAGTATGTATGTATGCATGTATGTTTATATGTTGCCCAAATTTGTTTTGAAATAAGAGAAAAATTCACGGTTTGATAATGATAGGTATAACCTAATCTTAAATCTAAACTTTAGTTACTTTTTTGCATGTATTGATGCCAAAACACATGAAGTCATTACCAAAATCTAAATCCCAGGCATGCTGCATGCGAAATTATATATACAACATTAGCAACAACAATAATAATAATAATAATAATAATAATAATAATAATAATAATAATAATAATAATAATAATAATAATAATAATAATAATAATAATACTTAATAATGATGATGAGAAGAAGAAGAAGAAGACGAAGACGAAGAAGAAGAAGAAGAAGAAGAAGAAGAAGAAGAAGATAATCTGTGATGCGGATAATGTTTTAACTTTTCTTAATATGGTAACTTTTTATACTTCTGACTTTTCTTATTAAAGCAAAAATGAAACAAAAAATAAGTTTAATTCAACAGGCCCGAAATTACACACTATGCAAGAAACGATAAGTACTATTGGCAGTCTGGTGTGTCTGTGTGTGATTGTTGTTGTTTTTGGTGGTGGTGGTGGTGGTTTGTGTATGTGTGATTGGAAAAAACGTAACTTTAACAATTTTTCTGTCATGCCGCTACGATGTCTACAGTGTGGCAGTTCTTAGGGATGACTAGCGCTGGGGCATCATGACGTAATGCTAAAATATGGTCATTATAGGTCAGCGCTTAACCGTTGCCTTTATACCTTACTATTGAGCTAAACTTACATCGATTTAGCACTATGCTACAATGACATTATTTTAGCATTGTCTATAATACCAATATTTAAGCACTGTGCAACAGTAACGATATTTTAACACTGTGCTATATTGCCAAAATTTAGCATTCTGTTACAAAGAGATATTTTAGAATTATGCTATAATGACAATGGCGGCGTGCAAAACACACCCTACCGCCTTGCCTGCACACACCAACCCATATCCCGTCACGACTAAGCACGCATCAACAAAAAACGAGGGAACTGAATCGGTGTTATATAACCTCGTGCGTAGCAGACCAACTCGTAGGACGACCTAGTAATTAATTCTCCTATATGTACACGGTCGTTCCAGATTCATAGGACTGAAATCAAGGTATATAGGATTTTTGGATTACAAATAATTATAAATATATACCAGACAGGACAGACTGCCATCATTTTTTGGAATGTATATATATATATATATATATATATATATATATATATATATATATATATATATATATATATATATATATATATATATATATATATATATATATATATATATATATATAATAAGCATAAAAATTTTGTTTGTTAAAAACTCTACAAGGTTGTCTCAACAGGAGTTAAACCTATAGATATATTGTCTCAAACAGCATGTATAGCCTTGATGCGAATACTGAAATTATATATATATATATATATATATATATATATATATATATATATATATATATATATATATATATATATATATATATATATATATATAATTTCAGTATTCGCATCAAGGCTATACATGCTATTTGTATGTATGTATGTATGTATGTATGTATGTATGTATGTATGTATGTATGTATGTATGTATGTATGTATGTATGTATGTATGTATGTATGTATGTATGTATGTAAATAGGTAAAAAATCTATTGAAAATTCCCAATTAGTTGTAGGAGGCGTTCCAAAAAACATTCTAGTTTTAAAAGATTTTATCTGTAATTGTCTCGAATATGTATTGTTCCAACAGACCTGATGTATTGAAATGATTGCCTTGAAAAAAAATTCAAAATAATCCCTTAAAAATGATTTAGCCAATGATTACTTTGTAATAACAATGAATAATTTAAATAAATAAATTCAGTCAAATAAAACCTGTACACAAGAAATGGACTGTTTCCAGTTTGGATAATACAGTAGGAATGAGTAAGCTATAAGTGTAAAATATTTAAATAAAAAATTGCGACAGAATAAAACAGAGAGGACAAGGGTCATTTTCCAATAAAAATTTTAGACCAATATAAGGTAATTAATGTCCCATTTACAAAATAACAAAACATTTGTCAGGTAGGCCTTAAACCCAATTACTATGAAAGATCTTATAAATAACATATGATCATGGAAAATAGCCAACACACAATATATACAAAAAATATATCAAGTTGTGTGTAACATCATATTTTCTCAAATATGTCTTTATTTTAAATGCTTAAAAACAATGAAACACACATATCCCAAAATTATATATATATATATATATATATATATATATATATATATATATATATATATATATATATATATATATATATATGTATTTTAAATGCTTAAAAACAATGAAACACACATATCCCAACATTATATATATATATATATATATATATATATATATATATATATATATATATATATATATATATATATATACGGTTTAATAACTTTATTAATTTTCATGCAGACACACATACACACATACAAGCACAAGGCACACTAAAGATACACACATACTCGCATGCACACACAGACTCCCCGCCACAATAGCAAACATCCGCAGATACGCACACACATTAGGGTAGCATGATTAACATAATTTGAAGACAACGCATCTTGCATATGTATGTATGTATGTATGTATGTATGTATGTATGTATGTATGTATGTATGTATGTATGTATGTATGTATGTATGTATGTATGTATGTATGTATGTATGTATGTATGTATGTATGTATGTATGCATGTATGTATGTATGCATGTATGTATGTATGCATGTATGTATGTATGCATGTATGTTTATATGTTGCCCCACTTTGTTTTGAAATAAGAGAAAAATTCACGGATTGATAATGATTGGTATAACCTAATCTTAGATCTAACCTTTAGTTCCTTTTTTGCATGTATTGATGCCAAAACACATGAAGTCATTACCAAAATCTAAATCCCAGGCATGCTGCATGCGAAATTATATATACAACATTAGCAACAACAACAACAATAATAATAATAATAATAATAATAATAATAATAATAATAATAATAATAATAATAATACTTAATAATGATGATGATGAGAAGAAGAAGAAAAAGAAGAAGAAGAAGAAGAAGAAGAAGAAGAAGAAGAAGAAGAAGAAGAAGATAATCTGTGATGCGGATAATGTTTTAACTTTTCTTAATATGGTAACTTTTTATACTTCTGACTTTTCTTATTAAAGCAAAAATGAAACAAAAAATAAGTTTAATTCAACAGGCCCGAAATTGCACACTATGCAAGAAACGATAAGTACTATTGGCAGTCTGGTGTGTCTGTGTGTGATTGTTGTTGTTTTTGGTGGTGGTGGTGGTGGTTTGTGTATGTGTGATTGGAAAAAACGTAACTTTAACAATTTTTCTGTCATGCCGCTACGATGTCTACAGTGTGGCAGTTCTTAGGGATGACTAGCGCTGGGGCATCATGACGTAATGCTAAAATATGGTCATTATAGGTCAGCGCTTAACCGTTGCCTTTATACCTTACTATTGAGCTAAACTTACATCGATTTAGCACTATGCTACAATGACATTATTTTAGCATTGTCTATAATACCAATATTTAAGCACTGTGCAACAGTAACGATATTTTAACACTGTGCTATATTGCCAAAATTTAGCATTCTGTTACAAAGAGATATTTTAGAATTATGCTATAATGACAATGGCGGCGTGCAAAACACACCCTACCGCCTTGCCTGCACACACCAACCCATATCCCGTCACGACTAAGCACGCATCAACAAAAAACGAGGGAACTGAATCGGTGTTATATAACCTCGTGCGTAGCAGACCAACTCGTAGGACGACCTAGTAATTAATTCTCCTATATGTACACGGTCGTTCCAGATTCATAGGACTGAAATCAAGGTATATAGGATTTTTGGATTACAAATAATTATAAATATATACCAGACAGGACAGACTGCCATCATTTTTTGGAATGTATATATATATATATATATATATATATATATATATATATATATATCTATATATATATATATATATATATATATATATATATATATATATATATATAATAAGCATAAAAATTTTGTTTGTTGAAAACTCTACAAGGTTGTCTCAACAGGAGTTAAACCTTTAGATATATTGTCTCAAACAGCATGTATAGCCTTGATGCGAATACTGAAATTATATATATATATATATATATATATATATATATATATATATATATATATATATATATATATATATATATATATATATATATATATATATATATAATTTCAGTATTCGCATCAAGGCTATACATGCTTTTTGTATGTATGTATGTATGTATGTATGTATGTATGTATGTATGTATGTATGTATGTATGTATGTATGTATGTATGTATGTATGTATGTATGTATGTATGTATGTATGTATGTAAATAGGTAAAAAATCTATTGAAAATTCCCAATTAGTTGTAGGAGGCGTTCCAAAAAACATTCTAGTTTTAAAAGATTTTATCTGTAATTGTCTCGAATATGTATTGTTCCAACAGACCTGATGTATTGAAATGATTGCCTTGAAAAAAAAATTCAAAATAATCCCTTAAAAATGATTTAGCCAATGATTACTTTGTAATAACAATGAATAATTTAAATAAATAAATTCAGTCAAATAAAACCTGTACACAAGAAATGGACTGTTTCCAGTTTGGATAATACAGTAGGAATGAGTAAGCTATAAGTGTAAAATATTTAAATAAAAAATTGCGACAGAATAAAACAGAGAGGACAAGGGTCATTTTCCAATAAAAATTTTAGACCAATATAAGGTAATTAATGTCCCATTTACAAAATAACAAAACATTTGTCAGGTAGGCCTTAAACCCAATTACTATGAAAGATCTTATAAATAACATATGATCATGGAAAATAGCCAACACACAATATATACAAAAAATATATCAAGTTGTGTGTAACATCATATTTTCTCAAATATGTCTTTATTTTAAATGCTTAAAAACAATGAAACACACATATCCCAAAATTATATATATATATATATATATATATATATATATATATATATATATATATATATATATATATACATATGTATATATATATATATGTATTTTAAATGCTTAAAACAATGAAACACACATATCCCAACATTATATATATATATATATATATATATATATATATATATATATATATATATATATATATATATATATATATATATATATACGGTTTAAAAACTTTATTAATTTTCATGCAGACACACATACACACATACAAACACAAGGCACACTAAACATACACACATACTCGCATGCACACACAGACTCCCCGCCACAATAGCAAACATCCGCAGATACGCACACACATTAGGGTAGTATGATTAACATAATTTGAAGACAACGCATCTTGCATATGTATGTATGTATGTATGTATGTATGTATGTATGTGTGTATGTATGTATGTATGTATGTATGTATGTATGTATGTATGTATGTATGTATGTATGTATGTATGTATGTATGTATGTATGTATGTATGTATGTATGTATGTATGTATGTATGTATGTATGAATGTATGTATGTATGTATGTATGTATGTATGTATGTATGTATGTATGTATGTATGCATGCATGCATGCATGCATGTTTGTATGTATGTATGTATGCATGTATGTATGTATGTATGTATGTATGTATGTATGTATGTATGTATGTATGTATGTATGTATGTATGTATGTATGTATGTATGTATGTATGTATGTATGTATGTATGTATACATGCATGCATGCATGTATGTATGCATGTATGTATGCATGTATGTTTATATATTGTCCCACTTTATTTTGAAAGAAGAGAAAAATTCACGGAATGTGTGCATGTATGTATGTATGTATGTATGTATGTATGTATGTATGTATGTATGTATGTATGTATGTATGTATGTATGTATGTATGTATGTATGTATGTATGTATGTATGTATGTATGTATGTATGTATGTATGTATGTATGCATGCATGCATGTTTGTATGTATGTATGTATGCATGTATGTATGTATGTATGTATGTATGTATGTATGTATGTATGTATGTATGTATGTATGTATGTATGTATGTATGTATGTATGTATGTATGTATGTATGTATGTATGCATGCATGCATGCATGTATGTATGCATGTATGTATGCATGTATGTTTATATATTGTCCCACTTTATTTTGAAAGAAGAGAAAAATTCACGGAATGTGTGCATGTATGTATGTATGTATGTATGTATTAATGTATGTATGTATGTATGTATGTATGTATGTATGTATGTATGTATGTATGTATGTATGTATGTATGTATGTATGTATGTATGTATGTATGTATGTATGTATGTATGCATGCATGTATGTATGTATGCATGTATGTATGTATGCATGTATGTTTATATGTTGCCTCACTTTGTTTTGAAATAAGAGAAAAATTCACGGATTGATAATGATTGGTATAACCTAATCTTAGATCTAACCTTTAGTTCCTTTTTTGCATGTATTGATGCCAAAACACATGAAGTCATTACCAAAATCTAAATCCCAGGCATGCTGCATGCGAAATTATATATACAACATTAGCAACAACAACAATAATAATAATAATAATAATAATAATAATAATAATAATAATAATAATAATAATAATAATAATACTTAATAATGATGATGATGAGAAGAAGAAGAAAAAGAAGAAGAAGAAGAAGAAGAAGAAGAAGAAGAAGAAGAAGAAGAAGAAGAAGATAATCTGTGATGCGGATAATGTTTTAACTTTTCTTAATATGGTAACTTTTTATACTTCTGACTTTTCTTATTAAAGCAAAAATGAAACAAAAAATAAGTTTAATTCAACAGGCCCGAAATTGCACACTATGCAAGAAACGATAAGTACTATTGGCAGTCTGGTGTGTCTGTGTGTGATTGTTGTTGTTTTTGGTGGTGGTGGTGGTGGTTTGTGTATGTGTGATTGGAAAAAACGTAACTTTAACAATTTTTCTGTCATGCCACTACGATGTCTACAGTGTGGCAGTTCTTAGGGATGACTAGCGCTGGGGCATCATGACGTAATGCTAAAATATGGTCATTATAGGTCAGCGCTTAACCGTTGCCTTTATACCTTACTATTGAGCTAAACTTACATCGATTTAGCACTATGCTACAATGACATTATTTTAGCATTGTCTATAATACCAATATTTAAGCACTGTGCAACAGTAACGATATTTTAACACTGTGCTATATTGCCAAAATTTAGCATTCTGTTACAAAGAGATATTTTAGAATTATGCTATAATGACAATGGCGGCGTGCAAAACACACCCTACCGCCTTGCCTGCACACACCAACCCATATCCCGTCACGACTAAGCACGCATCAACAAAAAACGAGGGAACTGAATCGGTGTTATATAACCTCGTGCGTAGCAGACCAACTCGTAGGACGACCTAGTAATTAATTCTCCTATATGTACACGGTCGATCCAGATTCCTAGGACTGAAATCAAGGTATATAGGATTTTTGGATTACAAATAATTATAAATATATACCAGACAGGACAGACTGCCATCATTTTTTGGAATGTATATACATATATATATATATATATATATATATATATATATATATATATATATATATATATATATATATATATATATATATATATATATATAATAAGCATAAAAATTTTGTTTGTTAAAAACTCTACAAGGTTGTCTCAACAGGAGTTAAGCCTAGAGATATATTGTCACACACAGCTTGTATAGCCTTTCTGCTCATACTGAAATTATATATATATATATATATATATATATATATATATATATATATATATA
>JAEAOA010001926.1:142500-145000 GCA_016746295.1 Potamilus streckersoni
TACATACATACATACATACATACATACATACATACATACATACATACATACATACATACATACATACATACATACCTGCATACATGCATACATACATACATACATACATACATTCCTCCATACATGCATACATACATACATACATACATACATACATACATACATACATACATACATACATACATACATACATACATACATGCATACATGCATACATACATACATTCATACATGCATACATGCATACATGCATACATGCATACATACATACATGCATACATGCATACATGCATACATACATACATACATACATACATACATACATACATACATACATACATACATACATACATACATACATACATACATACATACATACATACATATGAAAGCTGCGTTGTCTTCAAATTATGTTAATCATACTACCCTAACGTGTATGGGTATCTGCGTACGTGTGCTATTGTGGCGGGGCGTCTGTGTGTGCATGCGGGTATGTGAGTATGTTTGGTGTGCCTTGTATGTGTATGTGTGTATGTGTGTCTGCATATATATAATGTTGGGGTTTGTGTGTTTCATTGTTTTTAAGCATTTAAAATAAAGACATATCTGAGAAAATATGATGTTACACACAACACGATATATTTTTTCTATATATTGTGTCTTGGCTATTTTCCATGATCATATGTTATTTATATCTATACGATCTTTCATAGTAATTGGGTTTTAGGCCTACCTGACTAATTTTTTTGTTATTTTGTAAATAGTACATTAATTAGCTTATATTGGTCTAAAATTTTTATTGGAAAATGACCCTTGTCCTCTCTGTTTTATTCTGTCGTAATTTTTTTTAAAAATGTTTTACACTTATAGCTTACTCATTCCTAATGTATTATCCAAACTGGAAACAGTCCATTTCTTGTGTACAGGTTTTATTTGACTGAGTTTATTTATTTAAAATATTCATTGTAATTACAAAGTAATCATTGGATAAATCATTTTGAGGGATTATTGTGAATTTTTTGTTTTCAATGCAATCATTTCAATACATCAGGTCTGTTGGAAAAATACATAATCGAGACAATTACATATAAAGACTTTCAAAATTAGAATTTATTTGGAACGCCTCCTAAAAGTAATTGGGAATTTTCAATAGATTTTTTTTTACCTATTTACATACATACATACATACATACATACATACATACATACATACATACATACATACATACATACATACATACATACATACATACATACATACATACATACATACATACATACATACATACATACATACATACATACATACATACATACATACATACATACATATATCTTACATACATACATACATACATACATACATACATACATACATACATACATACATACATACATACATACATACATACATACATACATACATACATACATACATACATACATACATACATACATACATACATACATACATGCATACATACATACATTCATACATGCATACATGCATACATGCATACATGCATTCATGCATACATGCATACATGCATACATGCATACATACATACATACATACATACATACATACATACATACATACATACATACATACATACATACATACATACATACATACATACATACATACATATGAAAGCTGCGTTGTCTTCAAATTATGTTAATCATACTACCCTAACGTGTATGGGTATCTGCGTACGTGTGCTATTGTGGCGGGGCGTCTGTGTGTGCATGCGGGTATGTGAGTATGTTTGGTGTGCCTTGTATGTGTATGTGTGTATGTGTGTCTGCATATATATAATGTTGGGGTTTGTGTGTTTCATTGTTTTTAAGCATTTAAAATAAAGACATATCTGAGAAAATATGATGTTACACACAACACGATATATTTTTTCTATATATTGTGTCTTGGCTATTTTCCATGATCATATGTTATTTATATCTATACGATCTTTCATAGTAATTGGGTTTTAGGCCTACCTGACTAATTTTTTGTTATTTTGTAAATAGTACATTAATTAGCTTATATTGGTCTAAAATTTTTATTGGAAAATGACCCTTGTCCTCTCTGTTTTATTCTGTCGTAATTTTTTTTAAAAATGTTTTACACTTATAGCTTACTCATTCCTAATGTATTATCCAAACTGGAAACAGTCCATTTCTTGTGTACAGGTTTTATTTGACTGAGTTTATTTATTTAAAATATTCATTGTAATTACAAAGTAATCATTGGATAAATCATTTTGAGGGATTATTGTGAATTTTTTGTTTTCAATGCAATCATTTCAATACATCAGGTCTGTTGGAAAAATACATAATCGAGACAATTACATATAAAGACTTTCAAAATTAGAATTTATTTGGAACGCCTCCTAAAAGTAATTGGGAATTTCAATAGATTTTTTTTTACCTATTTACATACATACATACATACATACATACATACATACATACATACATACATACATACATACATACATAC
>JAEAOA010001926.1:150000-222500 GCA_016746295.1 Potamilus streckersoni
TCCAGAGACTCGTCCATGTCAATCTGCTAACTCGTTTATACTCGAAGGGACAGGAAAAGATATCAGAACCTCTTCTGTATCAGATACTTTGTACAAGTAGCTAATTGAGATTTAGCCTTTTTTTTTTTTTTTACCATTTTGTCGTATAGAACTATAGATGATTCCCGATAAGGTCACTAGCAAACGCTTTTCTGCCCATTTTACCTTGACTATTGGCAACCTGGCAGTTTTCCGTTATGCGACAATCAAAACTGACCATTTTGAACAAGGCTTACTGAGGCAAAATCGCCTATAAATTATAACTATAGATACAAGCGGACAGACTGATTTGCATTTTTTCATTATGTGTGAATGATTTATAAGTTTCGTAAGAATCAATTAATTTTTATCAACTTTCAAACTCCATATAAATTCAACAGTAAATTTGCCAGCATACCACACAATACGGCTACTGATGACGTTATTCGGTACCTGTATATACTCACCTTGGGTATTTTGACTTGACGTTCTGTTCATTAAGGTATGTAACCAGTAATTAATCTAAAAAGATAAGGACCCACTATGCAGTACGGCTTAATATAGATGCTATCAACATAATCCATCATTGTTGTGGAAGGATTGCTACCAAACAATAAAGACACACACAAATACATTATATATATATATATATATATATATATCATCTCTCTCTCTCTCTCTCTCTCTCTCTCTCTCTCTCTCTCTCTCTCTCTCTCTCTCTATATATATATATATCTATATATCTATCTATATATCTATCTATATATCTATATATCTATATATCTATCTATCTATCTATCTATATATCTATATATATATATATATATATATATATATATATATATATATATATATATATATATATATATATATATATATATATATATATATATATATATCTATATATCTGTGTCTATATATATATATATATATATATATATATATATATATATATATATATATATATAGATAGATAGATAGATAGATAGATAGATAGATAGATAGATAGATAGATAGATAGATAGATAGATAGATAGAAAGATAGATAGAAAGATGGATAGATAACCTTCTTACTAATGTTGTACCACTTCTAAAAACCATAAATGATTCAGGAATACACATTCTATGATATGACCTGGAATAATTTCCTTTATGAATCTTCTAATAGCTAAATTATGGATAGTATATGTTAATAATTACAATATGTATATTATCTTCTAACACATATATTATCAAGATAAATTGTATCTAATAAAAAGGCTTTTATTTTGTTGCAAATTATTTATTATGCAATCAGTACCAACTTGTACATTTTTATATTTGCATATTATATTTTCAAATATGTAGGTATGAATCCTGTTTATAATGCATTTTGAATGTATTTTTATTGTTGCAATGTTCCATATATTGCATGATGTTACGCTTTTGGGCTTATACCATTGAATACAACAAAAAGAAATACCCAAGTATTTAAATTCTCTGAATGAAAATTCAATTTCCTTAAAAAAAGTAAAAAAGGAAAAAAGAAAAATAACAGACAATATCAATTACTAGAATAATATATTAGGTTGTAGTATGAATTTCAAATGAATCCGAAAGTTATTGAAAGGGATTCCACAAATGGAATTAAAAGAGATAGGTGTTCACACCACTGAAGCATCACAGTTCTAAATCTAAAATTTTTGATTCTATGTAACCCCGTGAAAGTAGAATATCACTAAAATGCTTAAAAGTTTCACATAATACAACTTAATTATTTAAATGTTAAAGTCCTAAAAAAATCTATCATATTCCCCAAGGTACTGTTTGTTTTAGAATAAATGTTTTCACTCTCTTAGTCCACGAAGAATTATAAATAAATCACGATTTTTTTCTGAATGCTCTAACAAAAGCAAGGTGTATATAACTGAATATTCATAATATTGTGCTTTAGTTATTTTATATAGTCTCTATGATCGCACCAAAGTGAACAAAATCCGAATCACTAAAAAGATTTTTAAACATTTAAATTCTTAAACTGTGAAATACTTAACAGTCATGTTCTAACAGTCTCAAATTATTGACCATACCAATAATGATGCATTATATCTCTACAGGACAAACGTTATACTAGTATTATGTGATAATTTTGTTACCTCCATTTCAAATAATGTGTGGCGTACTTGACCGAAATAGTTATTGACTTGACCTTGGAAATAAGCCAACATTTATGAATTAATTCTACACTTATTGCAATGCATATTCACTACATCAAACGCCAGTCAATGAAGTCAGAGAATTTAAATATAAATGTTATAAACACAAATTATTGAATCCATACTTTGTATTATAATTTAATATATATTACAGATATCCCTATCGGTAGAAATTTATGAATAAACCTGTCTTCAGTTTCTGTATACTACCACCATCTACGAATAACTTATTCAATATCATCGTGTGCTTGAAAGTTGTCTGCCCAACTGTCAATACAAGGTGTCATATGATACACCGTTTATAGTACTGTGCACAGCATTCTTACCCTATAATGTCGGGAAAAATTGCGCTGAAATGCTTCTGAGCAGCAATTAAACCAGGTATCACTGTTGTGACCATTAGAAATATCATAGATATAATACTATAATACTACCAATGTACTTATATCAAGAAAGTAATATATATATATATATATATATATATATATATATATATATATATATATATATATATATATATATATATATATATATATATATATATATATATATAAATTTATAAATAGATATATATATATATATATATATATATATATATATATATATATATATATATATATATATATATAAAGAAAGTTATACTTAGATAAAGAATGGACTCAGTGTCTAAGGACTTAGGATATAAACTGCAAATCGTTCATATTGTTCCAGGTACAGCCCATACACAGAAAAAAAAGTTATTACTGCATGTTATTTACAAGTTACGAACTCCATTCCGTACACAGTAGAAAATATTAACGACTACATATCATTTGCAAAGTACCAAGTCAATATCATACACTGAAAGAAAACCAGACTGCATGTCATTTGCAAAGCTCCAACTGAATGCCATACATTGAAATCAAACTTAACTGCATGTCATTTGCAATGTCCCAAGACTATTGTTAAAACTTACCCTTCAAATTTGATATCATTTGCAAGGTGCCTTACAATGCAAAGGAATAATAACATACATTCCATTCACAGTGTACCATCTCCGTTTTATAAACAGGAAATCCCCTCGCTCTTTGACATTTGAAAGGTACCAATTCTATCCCAAACACTGAAAACAAACAACTACTACATATCGTCTGCATTTTGCCAGGTACCAACTAAATCCCTTTGACCAATGTAAAAAAACAAACAACAACAAATGACAATTGTATATCATTTGAGGTGTACCAACTTCACCCCAGACACTGAAATGAAGAAATAATACTGAATATCAGATACAAGGTAGCGACTCTATCTAATAAATTGAATAGAATCATCAACTGTATGTCTTTTGCAATCTTCTAACTCCATCCCGTACCCGGACAAAGTATAACTGCATATTATTGTCAGTGTACCTAGGCCACACGGACACTAAAACAGCAGCAAAGACAACTGCTTATCATGTACAAGGTACCAACTGTATCCAGTATACTGCTACAAAAACAACTACTAGATACACAGGTCTACTGCCAATTTACTTAAGAAATAAATGTAGCCAAACTTTACTAATTCTGGGTCACTGAGAATGAAAACGATACTAAAATTGTTGATTGGCTCTAGTACATAAAGATGTGATACTGGGTCAGTAAATACGACATTTGGCTTGGGAATGGCGGAGGATATTTGAATTTTAAAGGGAAAATATATCAATTTAAACCAGAAATGACTTAAAGACATCTTTGACTGGCTCTACAAATAAATCCATCACTGTGCTTGGACAGTAAGTCTTTTTTAGGCAAAGTAGCGAATGATGAAATCTGTAGCTGGCTGGTATTGTATCATACATGATATGAATTTCATCATGTTATTCCTAGAAGAATTGGATGATAGAATCATACCTAAGCTTTTCTAAATCTGTTCCCTACATCAGCTCTTAAAAAATAGTGTCGTGCCCTCTTATTTTTCAGTGTTTGATATTGCAAAGGGGCACAATTTTGTTTAGCCAAGGTGAGCAGAGATGGCCTCATACTTGTGTGTACAATACAGATAACGTTTGCTATGTTTGTAGATAGCGACTTTTGCATCACAGAAGCGGAGTATAACCACTATGTTTAAGAAAGACTATCACGTTTATTTTGGCTGCAGAATAGGAGATCAGGACCAGAGGTGGGCTCAACATGTGCTGTGACACTTGTGCAATAAATCTTCGCCAGTGGTTGAAGAAGAAAAGGACATCTATGTCCTTTGCAGTGCCCATGATTTCGCGACAGCCAACATATGATATCAGCAATTGTTACATTAGCGCGATGCCTCCAGTTGGGAAAGGTGTGTCAGAGAAGAAAAAGTGGGCTGTGCTTATCCAAACATACTAACAGCTATACGCCCAGTACCGCACGGAGAAGGACTACCGGTTCCTGATGCATCAGAATCACTCCCACTTGAGTCAGACGAAGAAGAGAAAGATGATGAAATTTTAGTCCTGAACCATCAATGCCATATAAGCCATATTTTCTCCTCCTCTGAACCACACTTAATCACACAAATTGAACTGAATGACATTGAGAAGAATATGGAACTATCCAAGATTAAGGCAGAGATATTTGGCTCCAGATTACAGCAGTGGAAAATCTTGCTAGGCGATGTTAGGGTCCAAAGGATCTTGTCCCATTCTTATTTATGGAAGGTGATCTTGTAGCCTGCAACAGCATCGATGGTATGATGGCAAGCCTTAGCATCGTTCATGATCCAGATGAGTGGAGACTATTCACTGAATCATCGAAGACGAGTCTTAAATCTGTTTTCTGCATAATAGCAACTGTTTGCCATCAATTCCAGTTCGTTATGCAGTCCGTATGAAAGAAACACATGAGCACACAAAACAATGTTTGCATTGCTTAAACTACGACCAATACCAGTGGCAGCTCTGAGGTGATTTGAAGGTTCTTGTTGTTTTACTTTGTCGACAACCTGGATTCATAAAGTACTGATATTTTCTCTGCGAATGGGATATTCGTGCAAGAGATTCCAACTACATCTAAAGAGATTTTCCGACAAACGTTGGAGCCTGGGATGAAAAATGTTCAGATCCACCACTTCTTGAATCAAGAAGATTGTGTTACCCCCTTTGCACATCAAGCTGGGTCTGATGATAACTTTGTCAAGGCCATGAACAAAACACAATCAGTTTCAAGTACCTCCGTGGAAACTTTCCAAGGTCAAGTGAAGCGAAGACAAAGGAAGGTGCTATTGCCGGTTTTCAGATTTATGAACTTCTTCGAGATGATGCAATTGACAGATTCCTATTTTAGAAATCAAGGTATATAGGATTTTTGTATTGCAAATAATTATAAATATATACCAGACAGAACAGTCTGTGCTATCCCTGGATTCTGTAGTAAAATGTTGATAATAGTGGGCATCTGGAACGACTATATATATATATATATATATATATATATATATATATATATATATATATATATATATATATATATATATATATATGAGAATTATTTACTAGCAACAACAGTAACGACTAATATTAATAGTATCATCACTGCCCTTAAATATAAATAAACAAAAATAACAACAACAGCAATTACTACTACTACTGCTTTTCTACTACGACTACCGCCAATAATTCTTACTAGTTTATCTTTTTGGACCGGGTTGTTAACAACCACCAGGATTCTTTAAACATCTCCTGATGGCTTCACACAAACCAAAATGGTCCATTGCCAAATTACGGAAAGAGAAGTGAATAGAAAAAGAAATAACATGTGGGATGGAGTCATTCTGAACAGAGAGATAAATGGGATACTGAATCGTTTTACACTCAATACAAATCTGTTCTCGAGTGTTAAAAGGTGCTCGCAATGGTTTTGTTAAGAAATGATTGGTTGCATGTACTTTCAACGTCTGTATAGGTCTGTAACTTGTGTATTAGTAACACTGATAGCAAATATACAATGGTACACGTTACTATTACTACTACTGCTACTACTACTGCTACTACTACTACTACTACTACTACTACTACTGCTACTACTACTACTGCTGCTGCTACTACTACTTCTAGTACTACTACTACTACTACTACTACGAAATGATTGTGATGAAGATGATAATGGTGATGATGATGTAGTTAAGACAATTAAAGTAAGAAAACTGTAAGGTATAACATAAAAACTTTCACAAATATAATTCTTAAAAAATGGTAAGTATATGAACATTCCTAAGAGTTGTTTTTTTATGTCAAATATTAACAAATCAATTAAATAAATTATTATTAAATCATCCTGATTTAACAAAATAAACCCGTATATCATACTTTAATTTAGGCTTGATTTCATGCTTTAGGAATTTCAAATGTTTTTTTTTTCAAGTCAGAGAAGATTGGAAGAAACAGAAACATGTACATAATTTTTGTTTTCGTCTTGCTACCTGCTAGACTGTTCAGGAAGATTCTGCACGCTTTGTCATATAGACCTGACGTTTATCATTGAGTGTGTGTGCAATTGTTTTAGATATTGTTGTAACCATGTTATCAAAGATGTAAAAGGTAAAGTCTGTTCATAAAATGTATGTATTTACGTTTACTCACATTACACGATAAAACAGCACATAATGCTGGACAATATATTTATCAGTGTACAGAGGCAAAGGGGAAAACATGCGCATTGCTCTCGAGTTAATTCAGAAGTCTAAATTGGGTCTAGGATCGTTCATCTGGGTTACGTTTGCATCAAGTCTAAACGAGCGAGCCATTATCTGTGAAAATTATGAATGTCGAAATGAAACAAACAATTGTTCAAGGTTCCTTGATATTTTATTTGAAGATTTGGGTAACTTATATGTTTCCTTTATAGTAACTGGGCCATTGTAGATACCAGAAAGCGCTGTTCTTAAACTAAGCTAGATTTAAAAAAAAATATCTGACATTATATATATATATATATATATATATATATATATATATATATATATATATATATATATATATATATATATATATAAACATAAATAAACCGAATATTGAGGATAGGTAGTTCCTGATATCAAGTCGATGATCGATTAATAAGTTCTTATTTTATACTAAAGTGGTTTTGACGAAAGTATTTTTTTAAAGCCCAAATATCCAAACAATGGCAAAGGGGGCATAACTCTCAATCGACTAAATTGTCCTTTTAGTGAGCAATTCTCAAAACATCTATATTAAAAGGAATATCACTAGTTAAACATCAGGTTTAAAATGTATGTTTTAGTTTTCTTACCTCCAGTATCTATGGAAGTTGTACATGATCCAGTTTAATTTCTTGACGCTGCTGACTTTCTGCATTTTTCGTAATCTGAGATACGCCACAAGGAGACCGCCTCGATAAAGCCATAATGTTTAGGTTTCAATATAATCAGTTTCTATAGATTCTAAATAGTAATAAATGTAGCAGACGTTAAGATTACTTTGTATACGTAACACGAGAATCGGTCTGGTGCATATAAACGCCAGAAAGAAATTGAGCAGGCTGATTTTTTGTTTTTTGCTTATTTATAATGTCTGTTGTCTTTTTTATATCAGTGTCCTTTTCTTTCCGGAGAATTTTCCAGTAATGTGTGTATAACTCACCTATTTCAGATAAAAGAACAGATTTTACAATTTGCTAATGTTAGTGGTAGAGGAAAACCAGGTTTTCAACTCACTTTGTTTTTTTTTACCCTCCAAACAAGTATAAATTATAGTCCTAAATTATCCCCCACCCCACCCCCTTTTTTTCCAAAATAAAACAGGGTTTTGACTCACCCTCCCCCACCTCTTTTTTTCCCCCTACTACTACTATGTAAACAGGTATTTTGTAACCAAACAAAACAACAGGTGTTGGAATGCGATAAGCTCTTTACACAGAGGTGACTAATTTGTTAGAACAGCGCATGTGTGGAATACAATTATTCTAAAGACGGCAAACGGGTTTTTACCACAAGATAACAGGATGAAAATTAAACTGTGCATTAGAATGTTTCAGTTAACAAGGTGGAAATTAAACTAGCATTAGAATGAAAATGATATTATTTTAGTTATATTATATCTTAAGTTTAGATAAAATTTTACGTTACTCATATTTTGTTTGATATTTTTTTTCATACTTGCTAACCCTCATTGGTAGAATGTCTGTTAACATATTATCAATAATACGAAATTCACGTAATAAATCATCCATATTATATTTGACTCCTCGTAGGTAAGACCGGATCTGATCAAGTAGTTTCTTGTAAGTTTTAATTGATGTTAAACATCCATGCTTTTTTATCAAAAGTCTTGGTTCTACTTTTTTACACGCCGCTGTAAGTGAAACACCAATACCAGATATAATTAACAAAAAGGGATTTAACGATATCCCACTTGAAATTATACCGGAACTGGTCATTAACAATGGTAGATATGATATTACTCGAAGGATCTTGTTGTAGTATTTGTAACATTTTTTAACACACCAATGTTTTTTGTGATAATATTTATAGTATTGTATTAGTGCGTCCACATCCTGTTCTGAAATATCTTTTGAAATATGATTAAAATCAACTATACTTTTTTTCATTATAATATTTATTTACATAGTTATGATAAATCAGTTACAAATTCCAAACACCAATGATAATCGGCTTCAACTACTGGAATTGTATCAACCAGTTCAATTGAAAATTCTTTTTCAATACCTTTTAGTAATAATATAATTACAGTTCCAGAAGACCTATTAAAATTATGTAATGAAGATGATGTGGTATATATTTTAAAATTTACAGTGCTAATCACTGACAATCTATACATACCAGTAACTTCTGCAGTGTATTTGATAGAATTATTTTGCCTCATCCATGTACTAGACCCAGATGCAACAGTATACACAATATTTTTAATCTGTTTGTGAGGAATTTTAATCATACTCGTTTTCTCAGCAATATTAGGAATTCCACTAATAATATCATTGAGTTTTGTGTTAATATCATTGAGATTTATGTTAATATTAGCGAGTGTAATGCTAACATTTGATGGATTTCCAAACAATTCATCTCTAAGTTTGTTTATGTTTCTGCGAAAACTTAAAAATGTGTTCACGTGACTGGTAAAATCAGTTTTGAGCGCTGTGATTTCATTAGTAATTGAAGCGTCCCAATCATTGACGTATATTTAAGTGACAGCATCCCCATCCTCAGTTGGGTTTCCAAGATCTGTAATCTTGTTTTGTGTCATAACAATATTCCCACTTGGATTTCGTACAACTACATCTGACAGTTTTACGTTACTCGTCTTTAATCGTCCATCTTTGTCCTGGAAAATGACGACTTCATCTGGATCTACGCTGGTAAGATTTAGTAAATTATTGATTTCATTTTTGAGCCGATCAAGAGTTGCATATTTGGATAAGTCACCTGTGGATAAATCTCCTAATAATGTTCCAAATTTTGTATAATAACTCATTATTTACTGTCCTAGATAAAATTATCAACACTAGTTTAATATTATACAAAATGGCAAAATCGTCGATACTAAACTTTGATACAGAGAGACTAGTGAAGCATAAACATAACAATGAACTTCCTGATTGTCATTATCTTATTGTTGGGCGAAGTGGATCGGGGAAAACAAATTTGCTTATGAACTTGCTTCTTGGTGATAATTTTAACTACGATAGAGTTTATATTTACACAATCAATCCACAGCAAGATAAGTATGAGTTATTAAGTGAGTATAATAACAAGCTTCGTAATGATCTTAAAGCTGGTGAAGATTTTTTTATAATTAGGCAGCCAGAAGATCTTATTCCAGTTAATCAACTTGATGCAGATGAACATAAGATAGTAGTTTTTGATGATATTCCGCTAAACAACATGGAGATGAACAAAATAAGATCATATTTCTCACTGTCACGTAACAAACTGTAATTCCGTTTATCTCACTCAAGGATTTTATAATGTTGACAGGTTTATTAGGCGAAATACGGGTTGTTTTATTTTATTTCCAGGATTGGATAATGTTGACGTTAGAAATATTGCAAGCGAGCAATGCGGTGGCGTGACAAAAGATAAGTTTATTGAACTTTACCGTAATGCTACAAAAGATAAATACAACTTTTTCTTGTTTGATAAACTTACAAATGATCCAACTAAAATGTTTCGCTGTTGTATTAACAGTTACTTACAGTAAAGCGTTTCAATTTTATAAAATTTATAATTATAATAATGGACAAACGAGCAAGATACAGACAACACATAGAAGATCTAAAAAAAACTTGCTCAATCTCAGGCATCACTTAAGCAAAAAGTACAAGAAGCACGACGTGGGCAAATAACTGCTACAGAAGCAACAGCTACAATTTTCAAGCCGGTTACTGAAGCATTATTAGGTAAACAACCTGAAACTAAACCACTGTCAGAAGAAGAACTTAAACAACTACAGGAAAAAGGTTTGGTTGGAATTGTTAGAGAACAACAGGAAGCAGCTGCTGCAAAACTTGTTACTAGATCTGATGAAGAAAAAAGAAAACTGATTGAGGCACTTACAGCAAATATAGCTGATCCTGCGGTTAGACAAGCTGAAACAGATCGATTGATAAACAATCCACTGGAACTTGAGCGAAGATTAGCAGAGTTAACAACGCAAGGAATAACAAATAGTATAACAAGTTTATCAGGAGATATAAAAGATATCAAAGATGAGCAACAAAGAGTTGGTGAGCTTACTGTAAAGTTTATGGAAGTTGGAGATCAAAGATTTCATTTTATAAAAAGAGCAAATGATGAGATAAAAGGTATTGAATATGATGATTTTTTAAGGAATGAAAATATAAGGGGTATTGATGATATAAGCAAGTGGACTGATGTAGAATATCAAACATTGCTCGATAGATTAGATGTAATATTTAAAGACGGAGCTGCTGCTAAAGATAAAATAAACACGGTTGCAGAAATTGATAATATGATTCCACTTTATGAAAGAATGAGAAACGGTGTCATTGCTCTCACGTTTAAAAAAGCAGCAGAAAATAGTAGAGCAAAACCTTTTGGTAGTAGGTGGAGTTTTAGAAGGAAATTTATTACTTTTGATAAATCTCGTATACAAAAAAGTAGAGTAAGAACAGGAACTGGTATAAAAGTATTTACTTCAACTACTGAAATGATAGGTAGATTAATGTTATTAATATCATCAAAGGAAGCTGGGAATGATAGTGTTGAACTTGATAATGAAATTATTGACATACTTGATCATCTAAGATCGAGTGAATTATTAACATCTGACGAATACGAAACTTTACACCGCGACTTAATCGGGGCGACTTAATTTTGTAAAATGATATAATATTAAAGGAATGCAAACAACATTATTACTAAACTCTAGTGAGTCTGCAGAAGATAGCGCAAATTTTTCAGTAAATTATATTCCACCTATAGAACTAGATCCTGCAAAACAATATGAAATTGGATTAATTTCTTGTACTTGCTGGAATGCTATACCTAACGTGAAAAATGATGTTAACGATGAAATGTATGTTACTATGATTACAACATCTCCAATATCTACAACAAAAAAAATAAAAATTCCGCAAGGAGCTTATAATATTGAAGATCTAAACAAGACAATCAAAGAGCTCATAACAAAAGCTAACGGTGTGGCTGATAATTTTGAATTAGCAGCAAATTATAACACATTGCGAACTAGGATAACTTTGAAAAATATAGCAATCAATCTTGAACAAAGAGAAAGAAGTATTGCACAACTGTTAGGATTTACTAAAAAAACTTACACTGCACTTGATCAGCCTATTACATATGACAGTGAACTGCCAGCAAATATAACAGAAGTAAATACAATATTAGTAAATTGCTCTACTGCTTCTGGCTCTTATACATCAAAAGGTAGCAAAGGTCAAACGATTTACAGTTTCTCACCAGAAGTCCCGCCAGGTTCTCTCATGCAAATAACTCCACGACATATTATATATTATCCTTTAAACGTTGAAGATCAAATATCAAGTATAAGGATGCAGTTGACAGATCAATCAGGAAAACAGTTACATGTTAGTAATGAAGTTGTAACTTATTATTTACATCTACGCGAGCAAAAGTAAAAATTATGAAACATCAAATATAATGAAACAAAGTAAAAAAGTTTATCGAAGAAAAATAGTAGGAGGATTTTTTGGAAATATATTCACTAAAGTTATTAAAAATATTCCAGGACTAGCGCGTAAAGTTGCACCAATTGCTATTGACGCGGGTAAAGCTTTTGCAACTGGGGCTGCATCTGCCGCTGGGACTGCGGTGGGACAAAAAATAGCTAATAAAATAAAAGGAGATCCACCGACTGCATCTGAAATAAAACAAGCTATCTCAGAAATCGCTCCAACAAAAGAAACTCAAAAAGCTATGATAACAACAACAAAAAAATTATTATCACCAAAGGGCGAGCAGATCATACAAAAATTAATATCTAAAGTAACAGTGCCGCAATAAAATTTTGTATAATCTATTAAAATAAAATGTCTGTTAAAAATTATCTCGACTTAACAGAAACTTATGACATCGACAACGATGTGACAGAATTCGAGTTTGTTGAGTACCTTGATGAAAATTCTAACGAACCAAATAAAACTGGTATTAGAACCTTTAACACCAGAGATGAAGATGTATTTCTACTGCCACATAAGGCTATGTTAGAAGTTCGTGGTCAGATTATGACAGTAGCCAATCCACCTGCTGCATTTGCAGTTGGAACAGAAGTAGCTCTTATAAATAACGGGTGGTGTTTATTCAAAAGTGCTAGATATCAACTGGCTAATCAAACTGTAGAAGATATTTCAAGTCATCTACAAGTTGCAAGTACAATTTTAAATATTATTTCGTTTTCCGACGATTACTCGAGATCAACTGCAACTAATATGATGTGGTTTAAAGATACTGGACGGGGTATAGCTGAATCAACATAATTTTTAAAGAGAGGCGCTATAGTACATGGAGCTAATGCTGATGAAAATACTGTAATTGTGAGAAATTTTCTCATTGCTAATGCTGCTGCACTAGATATTGTCGCACCTGCTGCAGATGCTAATGCAAACGCTACAAGAGTTTCTCTTACAGCAGCTTTTAATAATCTAAATATAACGCCAACAGGAGCAGCTGCAGACGGTACTGCAATGTTAAATTTACTTCTTAACACACTTGACGTGAGAAATCCACGTTATAACGAAGGCTTTGCTAGGCGAAGAAAACTTGCAGCAGGATCACGTCAAATTACAATGATGCTTCCGCTAAGCACAATTTTCGGCTTTTGTCGCGATCATGATAAAGTATTCCGTGGAGTAAAACATACTCTTATTTTAGATCGAGCAGACCAAAACGATTGCTTGTTTAGATCTGGAGGGGCTGATGTACAGTTTATCATAAACAAACTCGCTTTGTGGATGCCACGTATAACACCATCAATCACTAAAATGTCAGAATTAAATAGTACGCTTGATAAGCATACGAACAGAATTTACTTTAAGCAGCATAAAATATATCAGACAGCGGTTCCAAATACTACTGACTACACATGGAGGGTCACAACAACATCAAGCGAACAACTGCCGAGAAATATCTTTGTCGTATTTCAACAGCACGCTCGACGAGGAAACCAACAACAAAATAATGCAATATTTGACCACGCTGATGTCAGACTACACTAGATTAAATTCAAAGCAATTTCCAGAACGAGCTATCGAGTGCAATTTTGCTGATGATGTTAATAAAAATATTTCTCGACCGTACATGTACCTGCTTGACGCAATGCAAAAATATCAAGATGTTGAAGATGGAACTCAAATATCAGCAGAGGAATTTCGTACGCTTTATCCTATATTTCATTTTGATGTTAGTAAACATAACGAGCGAGCTGTAGACAGCACAGCGGATATTGAAATTACCTGGACACTTGGGGCGGTTCCAGTAGCGCCGTTATACGTATACGCATTAGTGATTAGTGATAGATTTATCACGGTAGATTCTATTGGAGGTAAAATGACAGTTCAAGTTTAATCTACAGTTGTTATATAAAATGGCAAGGTATATTGTAAAAGAAGTGTATTTGACTGATGGCCAAGTTAAAAATTTAGTAGCTGCTATTGCAAAGCGAGAACAGGTATCATTAAAAATCAATCCTAATATTTCTGATGGTGTTTTAACAAAATTAATGCTAACAAAAAATCAAGTAAAAAAGTATGATCGTAAAAAAACTTTTGTTTTAAATTTGAGTGCTGCACAAATGACAGCGATGGCAAAAGAAGGTGGTTTTCTTGGTCCGGCATTATCAGTATTAACTAGTACAATAATACCTAAACTTTTACCAGTCTTAGGCGCATTAGGACTAGCAGCAGCGTCTGGAGCAATATCTGGCGCAACGGAGAAAGCAGTCAAAGGTAATGGTATCATTCGTGGATGTGGAATAAAAAAATTGTAAATTTTATGTAAATAATATATTATAATGCCACAAAAGAAAAAGAAATCACCAACAACAACAAAAAAGAAAACAACAAAAACAAAATCACCAACACCAAAGTGCAAATGCATATGCAATCAAACAAAACAAGGAGGAATTATTCCGTTTGCTCCACTTTTGGCGGGACTAGCGGGAAGTCTGCTGCCAAATCTTTTAGGAATCGGACGTGGTCTAACATTACCAGGAACTCGACCACCCCGTTGAGTAATTTTGATATCATTGATAAGTTAAAAGCAGTTCCTGGATTTCACGGAGTTTATTCTAAAGATGAGCTCTCAGCAATAAAATCACCATCTGCTGTAAGTTCGTGTTATTAATATACAAGATTTCAATGACGGATCCGGCACACATTGGGTAGCAGTTTATAATAATAATTATTTCGACTCGTTTGGACTTCCTCCAAGCGATGTAATAAAAAAGTATATGAACAAAAAATTTAAAAAGGTGTATTATTCGTCAAATCAACTCCAACCTGTTGGAACGTCTGCTTGCGGATATTATTGTATTATGTTTATCCGACAGATGAGCAGAAATCTTAACTTTTTAAAATTTATTTTACAGTTTGATAAGCAACCTTCTCACGCTAATGATGAGATTGCAATAAATTTTATCTAAACTTACAAGTATAATAATGTCAACATACTGTCTCAAGTGTAAAACTAAAACAGAAAATATTAATGAAACAACAGAAAAAACAAAAAACAAGAGGATAATATTAAAAAGTATTTGTGCAATCTGTGGAAAAAGAAAAAATACATTTTTAAAGAAAACGTCCCCAGCGATAGTATCTCCAGCGACGTCGCTAGGATCTGGTTATCCTAATATTATTTTAGTCGACGACTAAAAATATAGAATGATATGCAACTGTGATTCTGACAGAGATTTGTGTATTGAGCAAAATAAAATTGTCGCATACTGTCAATGTTGTAACAACAGAGAAATAATAGGGTCAGGTATAGATATACATAAACTAATTGGAAAATTACCAAAACCAAAAGGCGGTTGGACATTGCCAGGGCATCGGTATACTGGTCCATGGAATCCGCTACATCAACAACTAGATGAAAACGACAATCCATTGCCAGGACAAGAGCCTTACAATCAAGTGGATGCAATAGCAATGCGTCATGATATCTGTTATCGTGATCATGAAAACTCAAAATTAGATTGTGATAAAGTAATGTTAGACGAATTACGTGATATGAAGCCAACAAATCTACGAGAACGTTTTGATAGAAAATTTGTTCAGGGAATAATTGGAGCAAAATATAAACTTGGACTCGGAGAGTCTCGTCAATCACCTCACGATCGGGGAAATAAAGTATACGATGATCTTGCAGTCGAACTACACAGACCTAAAAAAAAAAAGTTCCAACGACGTAAAGTTGTCGCTAATGGTGTAGATGATATCTGGGCAATAGATTTGGTGGATGTATCCAATCTAGCTCAGTTTAACGTTGGCGCTGATGGCGCTCCAAAAAGGTATTTGTTTAATGTTATAGACGTTTTTAGCAAATACGCTTTCAGTGTACCTGTTTCAGATAAGACAGGAACTTCAATGACCGATGCGCTAAAGCAGATAATAACGAGTGTAGAAAGAAAACCAAATAAAATCTGGACTGATCACGGATCCGAGTTTTTTAACAAAAAGTTTGAACAGTTTCTAGAACAAAATAATATAAAAAGGTATGTTACAGGAAACGAGGGTAAAAGCGTTGTTGTTGAGAGATTTAATCGCACGCTAAACGAGAAAATACACAAACATATGACAGCTAAAAACACCAACAGGTACATCGATGACCTTTCTCAAATCGTAAGCGAATATAATAACACGAAACATCGAACCATCAAAATGACACCTAAAAAAGCTGTTAAAAATCCAATATTAGTAAATGAAAACATGTACCGCAGACATAAATTTAAGGTTGGTGATAAAGTTAGAATTTCTTTGATGAAAAAGGTATTTGCAAAAGGATTTACTCCAAACTGGAGCGAAGAAGTATTTGCAATTGATAAGGTACTTTTAACAGTACCTGTAACGTACGTTTTAAAAGATCTGGCAGGGGAACCGATCGTAGGTAGTTTTTATGAACAAGAACTACAGAAAACTGAGCAGGATGTTTTTGTTATCGAGAAAGTGATTAGGAAAAAAGGGGATAAAAGTTTAGTCAAATGGCGTGGGTATAGTGATAAATTTAACAGTTGGATCCCAACCAAGCAGATTATGATATAATGCTATTATAAATTAACTCATACTTTTGTTTGACAGATTTACATTTTACTGGTTTACATAATGATATTAGATACTGCTTACGATCGTTAGAGATCGTCATTAGATTAAAAATCTTGACAAATATGAAATCGAATTTGATATTTTTCTGTCGGCCTGGGATCTTGATATTTAAAAAAGGTTTGATTAACTGCCAGAACAGTTGTTGTTCGGCAACGGTAAAATTAAATTTAATTATTTGCTTAGCAATGTGATACTTGACATTATACCGTTTAGTTGTTGATCTGCTGTAATTAGATCTGTCAGCAACAGTGACTATTTCACCATCATCATCAGATTCATTGTTATACAAAATATCATCTTCACTATAACCAACAGATTTGTCTACGAAATCTTTGGAAAATGTAATACTATGCGTGACCTCATCACTGACGACCTTATCGCTGACGACCTTATCACTAGTATCTTCTTCGTAGAGTTCAGCGAGTCGTTTCATCAAGTCCATTATTATAATATATTTTTATCTAATTTATTATTATAAGATGACTGATGAGATAAAATATCACCAAAAAGTTAATATAGTAAATTATAACGAACTAGCCGAAGCGGTAAGAAAATGTTTGTTGGGTTATAGTGCTGATGTTATTGTAATGCAAGGTGATTCTCATAAAATATTACTAACAGAAGCAGAAAAAGATAAAATTAATGAAAATGTAGTAACAACGTTAAAATTTAATCACGATGATATCATAGCATTTGCTCATCATTGCTTGACTAAAACCGAGCTATCAAATATCATATCTAAAACCAATCCTAGCATCGTATTCTCTTGAAAAAGTTGACTTTGTTGCTCCATCAGCTATAATTTTTACGACTGCGGGATTTATCTTATAATATTTCGCCGCAGCTGAAATCGATTTGAATTCGATCTCCTCATCCGTTTCGAGGTTTTTTGAAATAACAGGTTTTATTGGGCATCTAAAATTAATACCATTACTATTTTTTCCTTTTCTCACATTTTCCTGTTGCGTTACTATCTCCAGATTTTCCAATCGATTATCAGTTTGTATATTATTGATGTGATTAATAACAAGACCATTGGGTATAGATCCATTGAACACCTCATAAACAAACCTATGACCAAGATAACGAACTTGATTTGTTGATGTTCCTCTAACAGTTACCCTGATATATCCCATATTGCTAATAGTACTAAGAACTTTTTTAGTTTTTCTATTTCTAATAATACCGCGATCGTTAGCCTCATATAAATCAAATACTGGGTGCGGCTGAAACTCATCTTGTAAGGATAAATTTTCAATATTATCATCAGTGACTTTACCATTATAATGATATACACGCTGTCCCTCTGGAATATCATCGCAAAACAACGTGTAAATAAAATCTTTTCTAAACATTGTAATCCTCTAGGCATTATCTCCCTTTACACTAATATTATAACCCGTTGACGTTAATTTGCCAACAGGTATTCTAGTTTTAATGTTAATAACCGAACCAATTACATTTCCAGCGTATAAGTTATACTTTGGGTGAATTTGATAAATCTCTTGCTCACGTGCGCTTGTCAGATTTACTGTCATTATATTATAGGTAATATATTTTTTATCTCTAATTGATTTTTAGCGCATGCGCAGTGTGAGATAAAGTTATATTTTGGGTGAACTTGATATGTTTCTTGCTCACATGTGTTTGTTAGATTTGCTGTCATTATATTATAGGTGATATTTTTATCTCTAATTGATTTTTAGCGCATGCGCAGTGTGAGGTAAAGTTATGTTTTGGGTGAACTTGATATGCTTCTTGCTCACATGTGTTTGTTAGATTTGCTGTCATTATATTATAGGAGATATTTTTTTATCTCTAATTGATTTTTAGCGCATGCGCAGTGTGAAAAAAATTATCAATTAGATATTACATTATAGTATAATAATGTTAAAATTGCGTGATATAGCTAAGAGAAGCTTTATGGGAGAACCTAATAAAAAAGCGACTGCTTTTGCAGGTTTTGATAATAGTTATCAGTTTGATAATCAAATTGTTTTAGTAAATTTTACTGCAACTAATCTTTACCACCTATTACAGACAATTGTAAAACGTGAGCTCGAAAAACACAAAAGTATCAGATTATTTGTGCAATATCATGTTATATTTTCAAAGTTAGTTATAATGGAAGAATTAACTAACAAGGAAATTGCAGAACCTTATATTAACGCAAAATCGAGACGTGTTTTGCTTGGGACTGATCTGTTATCACTATCTGATGAAATACACCAAGAAATTGGAAAAAAATAGAGGAATTTAGTCAATTAGGTTCGGGTTGGAAGTTTGAAATGATCAAAGGAATATTGTTTCACACGATGAAATATAATGTATTACGAGGTAGTTCATACGTCGACCTGCCACCAAAAATAAAAAGTAAAAGATGTTGTATAAACATCAAAAACGTAGATAACAAATGTTTCCAATGGGCTGTTCTTTCCGCACTATTTCCAGCAGAAAAAAACGCTACTCGTGTTGAAAGGTATATCAGTCATGTGTCTAGATTAAATTTTAAAGATATTAACTTTCCAGTGGCAGAAAATCAAATACCAAAATTTGAAAAGCAGAATAATGTTTCAATTAACGTTTTCGGACTAGATGAAAAGGAGGACGTATATCCGAGAAATATTTCAGAAAAAGCTTCACAATCAGCTATAAATTTACTGTACTACAAAAATCATTATGTTTGGATTAAAAACTTTAACGGACTAGTTGGTAGACAGTACAATAAGGATAAGAACAAAAAGTTCTTTTGTTACCGCTGCTTGCATGGCTGTACAAACAAAAAAACATTACGAAAGCATTTGCAGTACTGTAGTGATGTGCAAAGAATAACAATGCCATCTAAAAAAGATAGTGTGTTACAGTTTGTCCATCATAATCACAAACTAAAAATTCCTTTCGTCATATACGCTGATTTCGAATGCCTACTTCAACCTGTACTTGGTGTAGAAAAAAATCCTAATCAATCGAGTACAAGAAAAGTTCAAAATCATGTTCCGTGTGGAGTAGCGTATAAGGTAGTTTGTTGTACTGATTCTAGATTATCTAAATCAATCAAATTATATCGTGGTAAAAATCCAGCTGTTTGGCTTCTCAAGCAGTTGATTAATGAAGTTGATAATATATTTACTCATTTGAAAAAAGTAACGCCAATGTTAAAATTAACACCTCAACAAGAATCCAATCACGAGCAAGCAGAAATTTGTCATATTTGTGAAAAAGCTTTTGACGATGATAAAAAAGTACATGACCATTGTCATTTGACTGGACAGTATCGTGGAGCGGCTCATAATCAGTGTAATTTAAAATTTCATGCTCCAGAATTTATTCCGGTTATTCTTCACAATTTTCGAGGATATGATAGCCATATTATAGTAGAAGCTTTTGGTAATCCTGAGATAAAAGCTCATCTAAAACTCGATAACGTCATCAAATGCATCCCAAATAATTTTGAAAAGTACATGTCAGTTACGCTAGGTAAATTACGTTTTATTGACAGCCTGCAGTTTATGGCAGCCTCGTTAGATGAGTTAGTGAAAGGTTGTAGTAAATTTGATAACCTAAGAGACTGTTTTGGAGCTAAATTTAATCTACTAGCTAAAAAAGGAGTTTTTCCATACGAATACCTCGACGACTGGAGTAAATTTGATGAAATATCTTTACCTGACAAAGACAAATTTTACTCACAACTTAAAAACGGAAATATAACCGATGACGAGTACAGGTATGCACAAGATATCTGGAAAGAGTTTGATTGTAAGACTTTTGGTGATTATCATGATTTGTACTTGAAAACTGACGTGTTATTATTAGCAGATGTTTTTGAAAGTTTTCGTGAAGTGAGTTATAATAATTATGGACTAGATCCTTGCTGGTATTATTCTGCCCCTGGGTTGTCATGGGATGCTTTGCTAAAGTTTAGTAAGGTAAGGTTAGAATTACTGACAGATGTGGATATGTTCACTTTTATCGAAAAAGGTATCCGAGGTGGTATTAGCGTGATAACAAAAAATATGCTGAAACAAACAACAAATACCTGAAACAGTATAACCCTGACCTTCCTTCGAAATATATTATTTATCTAGATTGTAATAATCTTTACGGTGGTTCGATGGCAAAACCAATGCCTTTTAGCGGATTTCATTGGATCACGGTTGATCGATTTCTATCAGAGACAGAAAAAAAGATACCCGATGATGTTTCCTATTTCGTTGAAGTTGATCTTGATTATCAAAATTCGCTACACAAATTACATAATGATTACCCTTTCTGTGCGGAATCGATGGTAATAGATTATAGTTTGTTATCAAAAGAACAACAAGCGTTAGCATCACCAAGGCAACATTCCATGGTCAAGAAACTAGTACCAAATTTACTTGATAAGAAAAATTACGTTTTGCATTACAAAGTTTTAAAACAAGCAGTCGATGCTGGTCTTGTGTTGAGAAAAGTTCATCGTGTACTACAATTTAATCAGTCGCCGTGGATGAGAGGTTACATTAACTCGAACACTTCAAGAAGAGCTGTAGCGAAAACAGAGTTTGAGAAAAACTTCTTTAAACTGATGAACAATTCTGTTTTTGGTAAGACGATGGAGAATATTAGGAAACGCGTAAATATTGAAATAGTTTATGATGTCAATCGCAGAAACAAACTTGTGTCAGACGATGATTTTGTGAGCATGAAAATATTTAATGAAAATCTTGTTGCGATACAAAGAAGAAAAACAAATCTAAAACTAAACAAGCCGATCTATGTTGGAGCTGCAGTGTTAGATTTATCAAAGTGGCTGATGTACGATTTTCATTACACTTTTGTTAAAAATCAGTGGCCTGCTAGTAGATTATTGTTTACTGATACTGATTCACTCGTATATAAAATCGAACGTGAGGACATCTATCAGGATATTATAATAATCGACATCTGTTTGATCTTTCCGATTATCCACGTGACAGTAAATTTCATGACGACACAAATAAAAAGGTTATTGGTAAGTTTAAAGATGAAATGAACTCGAGCGCTATCAAATACTTTATCGGATTACGTAGTAAAATGTTTGCCGTATTGTTAGATAATAATAAAATAACGAAAAAAGCCAAAGGTCTACCTCGTGATTTTGTTAAAAAGTTTATAAAATTTGATGACTACAGGTATGCGCTTGATGGTGGTGTTAGTTTTATGAGAGCTATGGCAATTCGAACTAATCATCATAAACTCGAAACAGATGTCATTATCAAACGTGGATTGTATAATTTTGATGACAAACGCTATTGTGAAAATGGGGTAGATACATTTGCCCTTGGGTATTGTTATGATGATAGATCTATACTCGACATTATCTTTTCCAACTGAAATTTTATCTAAACTTATAAAATAATGTTTGAAAATTTGACAATGACAAATAGCTACAATAGTAACATCAAATATCTAATGATGGACGGTAAACAATTGACAGCTGAATTTAATAATGAAACATCAGGTATATGTTTTAATGGAACATGTGACAAGTTAAAACTTTCGCTCATTAGATCTGATGACAGCATGTATTTCAATTATCTCGAACAATTGTATCAAAAGTTGCTAACGGAATTTAAAAACTTTCACAGCCCCATTAGCCAACAAAACTATACTAAACTCACAATTGATCTCGATCGGTCAAAGGTATATTTTATCAACAAAAAATATCCTCTGAACAAACCAGAAATGAAAGATCTGTTTGAGTCCCGTCGCTGTGTGAGTGGTAAAGTAAAATTTAGTATCTATAGTCGTGATAGTGAAATATTTTTAATATCAACAGTTGAAACATTAATCATTGGTAACGAGATATAAAATAATATCATTTTCATTCTAATGCTAGTTTAATTTCCACCTTGTTAACTGAAACATTCTAATGCACAGTTTAATTTTCATCCTGTTATCTTGTGGTAAAAACCCGTTTGCCGTCTTTAGAATAATTGTATTCCACACATGCGCTGTTCTAACAAATTAGTCACCTCTGTGTAAAGAGCTTATCGCATTCCATCACCTGTTGTTTTGTTTGGTTACAAAATACCTGTTTACATAGTAGTAGTAGGGGAAAAAAAGAGGTGGGGGAGGGTGAGTCAAAACCCTGTTTTATTTTGGAAAAAAAGGGGGTGGGGTGGGGGATAATTTAGGACTATAATTTATACTTGTTTGGAGGGTAAAAAAACAAAGTGAGTTGAAAACCTGGTTTTCCTCTACTACTATGTTTACTTCCTTAATTATTGTCTGCATGTTTTAGTATTGTAATTTCATTGTGTTCTTTTGCGATATTTTGTCTTAGTGTTTCTATGAGTTCTCTAATATTCTGAAGCATTTTGGGCTGCAATAATTAACATTCCTCCTCCTCCTCCTCCTCCTCCTCCTTCTTCTTCTTCTTCTTCTTCTTCTTCTTCTTCTTCTTCTTCTTCTTCTTCTTCTTCTTCTTCTTCTTCTTCTTCTTCTTCTTCTTCTTCTTCTTCTTCTTCTTCTTCTTCTAATTATTATATAAATAGTAGTAGTAGTAGTATCAAGTAATACTATTTTAGAATTCCTAATGCAATGAAAATTTATTACAAATAACAATTTAATAATTTAGCATTCTGAGTATAATATTATAATTTGGCATTCTGAGTATAATATATATTTTATCATTCTGAGTATAATATATATTTGGCATTCTGAGTATAATATTTATTATAAGCTGCCAATCTGAAATTTGCGTTCTAAATATAACATAATAATTTGGGGTGTGTGTTTGTGTGTCTTTTTTATTTCTTACTTATCTTATGCAATTGTTCAGTTATTTTGCTACGATATCTGCAGTTAGACAGTTTATAGTGATGTCTAGCACTGGGGAATAATGCAGCAGACATTTAGCATGATGTCCCACCTAGTCACATTATCTTGACACCAGGCCAAAAGGTCCTAACACTAGACCTTTAATGTTGAGCGCCTAGCGAGATAGCTGTTAGCAACATTTGTTTGTCTTTTATATAACATGACTGGGAGTTTGAACCCGCGTCCACTCGCATCCGAGGAGGACGCTCTAGCCACTAGGTCTATTATAGCATGGCATTCTGAATATAACATTATAATTTGGCATTGTATGACATTTTTATTTGGAAGCATTTCGTTTTGATACATTACACAACTTGAGATATTACATCTGTACGATTGCTCAAGTGTGTTTGTTCGATCTATTGTAATACTAACAATATAATTAAAGTGGTCAAGATGGTCAAGTGATATCTCTCTCTCTCTCTCTCTCTCTCTCTCTCTCTCTCTCTCTCTCTCTCTCTCTCTCTCTCTCTCTCTCTCTCTCTCTCTCTCTCTCTCTCTCTCCGGTCGCTTACATGAGCGCGAAAAACGTGTACACTGACACTTTCGCGCTTGATATGGCCATAAATCACCTCACATTACATGCCTTTGGTAAAAATTATCCCGCGTTTGCTGAGAAAATAAATTATTAACAAACATTTAAAATGTACTGCGAGAAAGAAAACAATTTTTAATAAGAGGTATGCTTCACCTTCATCCAAATGCAGAAAAATAAATAAATAAATAAATAAATAAATAAATAAATAAATAAATAAATAAATAAATTATATATATATATATATATATATATATATATATATATATATATATATAATATATATATATATATATATATATATATATATATATATATATATATATATATATATATATATATATATATATATACATACATTTCTTAAACTTTTCTTTAACGTAATCATTTGTCAGGAATTGTTCAATCGTTCTTCTAGTTTTGATCACGAATATATAAATAAAAGAACAAACCAATCAACACACTTCTCAACAACCAGACATATAAGAACCCCGAAAATGCAATCATTAGCTAACAAGCTAAGTAAACAAATAAATCAAGAAACATGATGACAATGGTAGCGGGTGATTACATGATGAAAGTTAACATTGATTTTGTTACCAGAAAAAACTATTTAAAATAGTATAACACACTTTACGACTGTAGCGCTTTCCTGATGTATCCATCAGCTATAAATCTGATTGACTGTCAGAAGGTTTGATGTGATTGTGGCGTTAGGACTCTATTTGATGCGAAATGCTACATTTTCTTAGCTATTTTTAAAAGCAATTTGCAAGGTGAGTCAGAATGCTGATAATAGGTTTATGGTTGAGGATTTGGGAACTTTAATGATGGAACTTCTGCGGTAAATATCTGTTTTAATGGCGACATGTCACTAGGTCACGACAGTAAAATAACCATTAATATCCTAAAATAATCGAGTATAGAATTTCTATTCCCTAAAGCTCCACACATTGTTCTATACATTGTTCATTTTTAAACAATCATATTATACAAAGCTAATAAGAACAGTTACATTTAAACGATTTATTGTTTGACAGAAACAAAAATAAATCTGACTGAGTGCATATTTTGAATGTCAACAGCACACGCCATAGTATGCTTAAGTATGACCCAGGACATGCTGAGGAAACGGATCCAATTCACTTCAGTAAGAATTTCCGAAGTCTGCCTGAGTGCTCAGAAGCTTTACAACATTTAATTATATGGAAAATTACCGTAATAACTTCCGATGATTATCACAGGTAGAAAGATTATAAATATCCATAAAGTAATACCTAGAGGTATCGACCACTGGTTAGGAAACCATTTATTAGCTTGTCAGATATCATCCGTTCCTTTTAGATAGGCAGAATGGAAGTGGTCTGGAATTCAGGACTTTCAAGGGCAAGATGATCTAAAGATGGTGCCACTAAATACAATTTTTCCCAATTTAGTCATTTAATTATCAGGTTAAGCAACAATTGCGTCTTACCAGACCAAGATGGGCCTAAGATAATTACTATGGTATAATTTGGTACCTCATTGGCTCTTGTTTTCGTGCCGCTGAGAACGCAATGATATCCAATGTGTAGAAATATATAGTAAATAATATGAACTTATACTGATACAGGGCACCCACACCCAACAGTGTATTAAAAACAATATTAACGAGGAAGAAAAAGCGTGCACTTAAGGGCAAGTGTGAGAAATGTTGTACAAAAATACAGATTTATCTCTCACTCAACGAATATCAATGGTGGTGATATCGCTGCTTCATTGTGAAAACTACCAGGGGCTCCAGGGGCTAGGTATCCTAATAAAAACCATCTTCCTGGATATAATTATTGTGGTTCTAGAACCCGATTTGATATCCGACAAAGACCTGGAAAGTATTCAATAAATGCGATTGATCATACATGCCACGTTTCTTTATGTAACATAAATCATTGCTGTTGAAGTGTATTACGAAATATCTTCCGACTTGGAACTATCTAATCAGTTGGTCTCTATATATTCCAAAACTTACTTATAATAGTCTCTGGGATTACTTCACGTTTTATCTAACATTGAATATTATCTGGTGCAGTCTGATTAACTTGTTTAACTCTTTCAGCGTTAACATAAATACCTCTATGATCATTACGTATCTCCACATAATAATCTACCAACTTATTTAGCCATTCATGCTGAGATAATCCAGCAAAGGGTGGTGTTTGACCATGATAACAGCAATATTCCGAGTCAATAACCAATCATGAAACATTTGTAATACCTCAAAGGATATATTGCATATTACATCCCAAATAATGATCTTAGGGATACTTTCCAAACCCATTCGTGCAGGAATCCATGCATCTCCTTTCCACCAAAAAAAGCTGTGATAAGTTTGAGATTTAACACCTTGCTCGCTCATTTCTCTGGCCAGTCTATTTGTGGGCTTAGAAACAAAAAATATAAAGATTCCCTGAGCAATGGTTCTGGAATAATTTATTCGTACGAGTTGTTTTAGAATAATCTCAAGGTCAGTTGGGGTAAAACTGTTTTATGCATGGCCACATGATGTTATACACATGGATCATTAGGTTCAACGTTGGAGGATTCAGAATAACTATCTTTTCTACCTATATTCTCCATTTTTCCCATGATGCTTCAGCGCCGATATGTAATTGTTTGATCAAGAAATATGTCTATCATGGATAATAGGTTTATCAAAACGTACTCAAGCATGCATTAGAGTTCCTAATTGAGTAAACTGGTGAGCCACAATGAATGTGGCGCACAACTGTTCTTAACTGGGATCCGTCCGCTAAGTATTAATTATTCCGACTTATAAATGTTCCTTTCTTTGCTGTATTGGCAGTTATGAAATCGAGCTCAGAATCGTAGATGATTAATCTTGCACAATGCCGTTTGTGATCACATGATCCGCTCTGCGTAAATTTACCAATTATTTCTCTGCCAAGATCTTTTGCAAGCTTAGTTTCGTATTCTACAGCATCCGGATTGCACTCAAAGATCTCTCCGAGAAGATATCTCTCAACGACAGGCATCATAACTTGTTTCTGTGGACTTTACGATATTATTGCTTCACTCACGGTTAACGATATTTATAGGTTACTGCATTTGTATGGAAAAATATGAACGAGTTTTTCGGATAGCTATACTGCACTACCTTGGGAGTGCAGTATAGCCATCCGAAAAAACGAGTTCATATTTTCCCATTCAAATGTAGTAACCTTTTTATTATATGCTCATTTTTGTTTCATTACCAAAAACTTAATAATAAAATTCACAACAAAATATATTTAATAAACAAATGTACTATTTTATTATTAAAATAAATAAGTTGACAATCGTAAATTCTCTTTCAATACACAATAATAGTATTTATGCGCATATAGCTCCGCCCATCGACCTTTTGACTTATAGCGTACCGCGCGCTCGCTCATTTAAAAAAGACATCCCATTTTGGTCTATCTGAAATTGAAATTTAAAGTCATATTATGAATGACTGCGGCATTGAACAAAGTTTCCAGCTGGTCAGGAATTGAGAGATTTTGTTTCTCTGTCAATACAGCCAAATTCTGATTATCTCCGTCTGTGTGTTTTCCGCACGATGTACGTGTGACTTTAGGAACTAGCGATGACAATAATCATAATAATAATAACTGTTTCTGTTCTGCCATAGATAGTTTAAAATCGTAAACTGGAAAAATATGAAAGTTTTGAAACAAATTCTTAAGAAGATGCTTGTTTCAATATTGTTTATTTTTTTGAGAACAACAGATTCATTTGTTGCGGAGTTCCGTACAGTCTACTATGGAATGTGATTTCGATTTCAACAATGTAGTCTGGATTTTATAGGCCTATATATTATAGTGCACAGATGTGTAAAAGTATTTGGAAATACGTAATTCTTATTAGCAGAAAGAGTCCCCAAAGTACAAAGTTCATTTTGAGGAGATTAAAGAGGCAAAAAGGCAAGTATATTTATTCTCATTACTATTACCAGTTATAAATGACATATTTTTATGTCCAGTCACTTGCATTATCCTTGTTGGAGGGACCCCAGCTTTTGACAGGTTTGTCACAGTAGTCTTCCTTACAAAATGATTGGTAATTCTCCCCTGGATTTGTGCACTTTCGGCTGCTCGTTTCATCAGAGTTCCAAGCTGATTAACCCCCATTGAACTCGGATAATACCTGCAATTTTTAATATTTGCATCGCGAATATGTTATATTTAATTCAATAATCCAATGCACCTGCCATAATAAACAGTTTTCTTATATTTGGCAATGTTGATTAAGGCATTTCATTCTGAAAACGGTTTGGTATGTGCAGATTATACAATTCATTACAGATTTTCCCCATATTTTTGTTTTATGTTATGTAATTTTATTTTCATTGATTCTTTGCATTGTCTAAAACATTGTTACTCCTTTTTTCTTTGTTTATATTTCATACAGCCGTCGCTGAACATTTCTGATATCACGTTCAGTCGCCAGCTTCGTTGAAAATTTCTTCTGTGATTCTATGAATTCATCCACATTCTCAATTTTGGCATCTCTACTTTCAAATGGTTCAAACAGTTGGTTTACTTCATCCACCGACAAACAATAAATCTAAAATACTGGCGTCTGCGTCCATTGTTTGTTTACTATAGAAAGTAGTTCTTTATTCACGTGCATCAGTCACGTGGGGGTACAATATGAAGGTGTTCAATATCGCCGGATATTGAACGATTCTGACAATGTAAAATTAACCGAGAAAAAAGATGAGCATATAATAAAAATATTTTTATATCAAGTATATATTGGAATTAAACTATTGGAGTCCAGCCACGTTCACTAAAATGACGACCAAACCAAAAAGGAGATAACCAAGAAGGTTTCTTGGTGCAAACTCTAATGACTCAATACATGAAAAATCCAGTTAAGATAAAATTTGGCAAGAGTCCTTTTATCGCAACTCTGGTCATCTCGTGTGTTGAATGTTCAAACCTATTGATATACTCAAAACATTTTCCTATTCCAAGAAAACTTCCAGGATAACATGTTACCATGTCAACTGTGATATCTTTACAATCGTATTTGGTATTTCACAATCCGATGTGTCCGTATTCTCATCAGCTTAGCTGCACATCGCCAAGAAATTCCTATCTTGTCGGTTTCCATGAATTTTTCTCCTGAACAAAGTGAGCAGCAACTGACGAAACAGTAAAACAATTACTGAGTAATCGTTCAACATCATCAGTATATTTAAACGCAAGACTTTTCTCTTTGTCATGAAGAGATTTTGTACTACAAAAATCTCCAATATGTCGTTCAAACTGATCATAATTAACCAGTTTCGGAACTTTAAAACAACCACAGGGATACAGGGTCGCTCTCACTAAGATTTTTGATCAAACCGAACATATAACAGTCATAAAATTTACAGTTCGATTTGGTGGAAATATTATATATGCGTGTGCGTTAGGATCAATGATCTCTATTGAAGCTCCATTTTTTAAATACTTTGATTCGTACAAAATCTCTCATTACCCTTATTAAAAATTTTAATTTATTTTCCAACTCAGCAACATCGTTGATGGTAGTTCCATTTTAAGGCCACGTTTGTCCCACTCATTTATTTTTTTTTTTTTTGGCGTCGCAGACCCGTTAAACCATTTCTACGCATCGCGTTTAAGAAATGATCTGTAACTAACACAGCTACACAATTTAAGCGAGAAATTTTTATCGGTAGGAGGTTATTGACAGTAGTCTTATAAGTCAGTAGAAAAATTTCATACCCAACTGCCGTCGCAGGATATGCTTGTTCATATATAATATGGTTTGTCTAAACCAGTCACAATTCTTAGTTTGGAATTTTTAATTAACGCGAGAATATCTCCAGCGCGGTGTGATTCCTAAATAGGGTCACGTTTGTCACGAATGATCCAGGTTATTTCGGCGGAGTCTACCGTGGCGGTATCCACCGCTACAATAAATTTTGTTTTAAGAATATATCTTTGTTTATTTAGATAGTTATAATTGTTATTTCTCGTTGGTCATTCATTGCACCATCAATCCTGACCATTTCAGGGGCTATCGTCTTCTATAATTCTAAATGTTAACCGCACCATGATTGTGAAACATTTCTCTCTCTCTCTCTCTCTCTCTCTCTCTCTCTCTCTCTCTCTCTCTCTCTCTCTCTCTCTCTCTCTCTCTCTCTCTCTCTCGGCTTCGCGCATACGATAGACTAGAGTCGTATTCGTCTAATCAACATCAATTAGAACTCGCCTCGGAAAGTCAAGAGTTATGCTGTCAAGATCGAATCTAGCTTTAGAAGGCATAATAGAAGAGAGCCTCGTAAAGTACTCATAATATAATAAAAGGCAAATAAATATTTAAATTAAAGAATAATTGTAATTGGTTGATGATTGGATCTGGAACTCTAGTAATCGGGTTTGTGCAAATGAATTTTATGGATATCACATGCAAAGTGTGCAGCGAGAAAACCTAGGACCAAAGCTGTTTGAAATGTTACGTCGGAGTCAGAGGTATACCGCAGCTGTGTGTAGAATGTGGCGGTATAAAATGCAGAACTTTGAAATGGCATAATGATAAAAAATCAAGATAATGAATCTTTGAAGTAAAACGATGAAGATTATCTCACTAGATTTTCGGGCTAGTATTCCTCATATTTTTTCTAGTATCAAAACAATAATTTAGACAGAAAATATTTACTATAAAAATGGATGAAGGAGAATTTGTAACACATCCTATCATCAAAAATTATGAGGCATCTGCTGGTGCAATCAAGAACTCTCGAATACAAACCAGTCTGTTCTGCTGAATGTACCATTTATCTCAATGCATAGGTGAAAATGTTTCTGTCTGTTTTAAAGAAATAATCAAAGATGGATTTGTTGTTGTTCTGGGGCTTAACGCCATTTTCATAAAACGATAGGCTATACATGGCGGCCAGTATTAATGGTGGAGGAAGAAACCGGGAAATCCGAGAAAAAAAACCCCACCGACCCACGAGAATCTTAGACTCGAACTCACGCAGACAGAGGTGAGATGGCAGTGATCCGTAACGGACAGCTCTTCAAACCGCTCAGCCACTCGCGGCCACTCGGGACCCCCCAAAATGGAAATATAATTAGTCATATTAATTACATTTGCAACTCGCTTGGTCCACTTAGGGGTTATATTTTATTGTAGATGCTCTCGCGTATAGCGATCCAACAATTGCAAACTTGAAAATCATCCTAGGCAACTCTCTGAATCTTTAAAAATTTATTTCGCATTTAGCGATTAACCAGGGGATAGTTTTGCGTTTTAAATGCTGACGTGATTTAACTTACTCATTAGGCACTCATTTTTCGCCATTTTATTCCAGTACTATGAATTCACATGAGTTTATCTCGTAATTTGGCTTAATATATTTATAGCATTTTTTAATTTTTATTATGATTATAATATTTATTTTAATTATGTTTCTGATTAATACTTTATTTTTCGATTCTGATATATGTTTATTTGATTCTGATATATAACATTTATTGTAAATCTACAAAATTCAGTCCGGTCACGACCTCACATACAAGCATATTGTCAAAGATCCATTTCTTAATTAAGCAGGTGTCCACTTTGGCCAGTACGTCTGAAATGTATTCATGACAACAGCGAATTATGACATCGCAGATAAACCGGATTAATAAGTACTTCCACAACTAAAAATACTTTAGGGGTAAATGAATATATAGTATATCCTTGCCGTGTCTGCCTGGATTTTCAAGATCTGCATGATAACTGCCATTGATCCATCACACACCAGACTAACTGCAATCGTTGATGCAATATCGAAAACACATGGTGATATTTGAAGACCACCGCCGTCTGTATCATTGATATGCTTCAGAATATATGGAGGTGGTGATATTTTTCTCCACGCGGCAATAATTTTGGAAGAATATTTGTCGATAATGTCATTGAAATTTTTTTCAGCTAGTCGGCGTTAAATCTTGGTATTATGAATTTTGGAAAGTCCGATTCCGTGATCGTGTAAAGTCTGAAAAAAACAGCTGCTGCAATTTTGGTGCATTGTGGGTGGGTTAAAGTAGACAAAATCATCACCGGAGACAATCAATGTTAATAATAATCCAATCGACATACTTGACGTTTGATTCGATTTTATTTAGATGCTATATCGTTTCAAAAATTTGACGTTTTAGATCGTCTTTGGGATATTCTTGTATTCAACTTTGGAACATCTGTCGTAGTTTGCTGCTTACTGTCGCAGAGTTAATGGAGTCGGAAAATAATTTAATAAATCTTTGGTCGATAATCGTCTTTTTATCATCATCAAATTTATATGTAGGTTTTACTAATTTAGGAACCCTTGTGGCATCAAACGCAATAACATAAATTCTCCTATGGGTATATATGTATGTTTGGTGGATTTATTGAGAGGTATCCAGACACTACTGTATATAGGGCATTTCACGTTTGCAACGGAGTTACTGATCGTAGCGCTTAAAATTACGTCCCTTAGCTCCACTGCGCATGCCCACAACAAATTTCCAGTTCCAGATAGTTCAGAATCTTAGCTGTACTGCAGTTCATTATGGTTAAACCAATGAATAAATTATGTCTGTCTTACACATTTTGTTCATACTAGGAGAATAATTATAGACATTACATCAGATAATTAGATTATGTCTCCATACCTTCATTATATCCGATAATGAAATAAAATTTACTGTCCATACATAAATGATATCAATTAATTGTTTTAAATATACTGTCCATATTTATATTATACCAGATAATATATATTCATAATCCGTAATTTCAGATACATTTGTAGGAACATTTCATTTTGCTCTCTGATTTTAAACATTTATTGCACATTTTTGGCGGCATATCTTTAACGAAAATCATCTCAATAATTTGTATTTTTCATACGTTGATATGTTCTTCTTTCTCAGGTATTTTATCAAGGCTAATAGTTCGCTTCAAACACTAGTTAAGAATGATATAACACGAGTTCGATAAGAAAATTATAACACGAGTTCGATACGTCAGCTGATCTATAATGCTGAATATTTTAGAACATAATTTTTTTATATAAAAATTAATGTATTCAGAGGAACCTAACAAGGAAATAATTACATTAGATATTATACAGGTAAAGGAGAGTACTTAATGCAGATGAAATATTTATTCATATTTAGTTGTAAATATCGTACAATATTCAGAATAATTAACATGCCCAATGACGTTTTTTTTTTGTTTTTTGTTTCATTTTTGGTGGTGGTGGTGGGAGGATTCTCACATCTTTAAACAACCAAAAAAGTATTTCCTCACACATTTCTTATCTTGTCCAGTAAAATATAGCAATGCATTCATTCAATCTAATATTTAATTATTTACATTCTCGATGGTTTTCTCAAAACTTGAAATATCAAGCATAGGACGGTGCATGCGATAGCTTTCAGCATGATTTTTCTTTGCCTATGCTGACACGTTGTAATAACATTCAAATTTACTGGAGTCTTTAGACAACATTTCTGCTTGCCACCAATAAATTTATCTAAAACAGCCTTCTTAAATTTAGTTTAATTCTATTTGACTTTCCATGCATCAAATATGCAAGTTTAAAAGATCCAATTATTTCACAGATTTCGTCCTATTACTTTGGTTTGCCTTTTAAATCAATATTGCTCCTCGAGACTGGATGTAAAATTGCAGACAAGATGATTTAAAAGAGACTGTTTGTAATAACAAGCTATTCAAGTCAATAATAAATGTATAGTCAAAATATTCATATTTGTTGTCTTTATCTATCAGTCAATCTTTCTATCTTAGCACCATTATTTGCCCGTTTTTAACCAGAAGTATGTTGATGTAATATACGTATGCAAACACATTCATTAAAGCATATACGTACATATACATACCCATGCACCAGATGAAATGAGACAGACTGACAGAGGTATAGACAGACAGGCAGATTGGTGAGAGCTACAAATGTCATATACATACAAAGTGTACAAAATATCAATATTTCTTCAAATTGTATACTATAAAAATTCCAACCGTTCAAGGAAATAAAATTAAAATAATCATCAAGGAGACTCGTACGTGCGCCTGTCTATATATATATATATATATATATATATATATATATACATATATATATATATATATATATATATATATATATATATATATATATATATATATATATATATATATATATATATACATATATACATACTGCATAGTATTATTGTTTATTTTTTCTTTTTTTAATTTAATCATGGTAATAAACCTTTATATATACGGTAGACAAATGTCAGGTGTTAAATGGCCGAGTTTCTTTGATGGAAATGGAGTTGCGATTTTGTTTGTAGAGAAAATTACACAGCATTTACAATGATCATTCATGGGATTTTGCTAATTGATGACAAGTTTTTGTTTTTATTTTTTTAGTACTTTATTACTGTTGGGAATTTATGGATTCGTGGTATTTTCCGCGCAATATAATCGCTTTCCGCCAACGATATGTAATTTAGAAACATTACAGTCTAAATTTGTAGAGAATTACATGCATAAAAGAATATGTTAATTTCTGCTCACCTTTAAGAAGTTAGAATTGTTTCTAATTGTCGTTCAAATTTGCATTAACTACAATTATTAAAGCTGTAATAAACATATTTTCATTATTCTTCAATCGAAATAAATTGCAGTAAAAATAATTTTAAGCAGTGATACACTTTCGCACAATCAAATAATACAAACTTGACCATGAGGTAGTACTGGAAAGATAATGAAGTTTTGAAATTGGCAGAAAACTTTTATTTGCAAGCTGGTAACAGCGCAATTTACTGAAAAAATAAAAGATGAACAAACAATTGATGAAATATTCATAGACTTTCTCTTTAAGATAGTGGCATATCGATCTTGCTTGCGGAATTTGAATGTCACATTTTCGTGATCTACATCTGCCATCTTTATTGATTGAACTATCCAGAATTTAGTTGCACCGAGACGCCCTCTGGTGTTTTCAAGGGGAGTTAATAACCGTGAAAAGGTCTGAACTACATCATCGGTAAATTTTTTATATCTGATAAATCTTAATGAATCCTGGACTCTCAAAAAAATTCATTATTGACTCTACATTTCTACGAAAATTCAAAAATGTGTTTACATGAGTAGTGTAATCAGATCTAAATGAGGCCATTTTATCATTGATTGTCATTAACGAAACCATCGTTGGAATGTTGCTATTTTTTATTTTTCTATGCGGCGTCATCGTTTGATTCTAGTTCTCCAAGACCAGTAAATTCATTGTTAGCCACATTGAGAGATGCAGTGATTGTATCACTGGTGGATAGCAAACAATCATTGATCTCAGTTCTGATCGTAGTGTTGATGTTGTATATGTATTTTGTTTGCCACATCGAGATCTGACTTGGTTCACTCACATTGATAATTGCATTTCTACTCACGTAGAGATCGCCGTACATAATATCTTCAATTCTTCTGAAGTGTCAAGCAATCTATCCCATGAGAATTAGAACTGATTCATCCCAGTTTATAATTTTACCGTTTTTATCAAACATCAGTTATAGTTATTCCCGGTCGCATCTGGAACTCGCAGAATGCTATCTGTCAATGAGATATTATTCGCATTTAATCGTCCTTGTTCATCATGAAAAACAATAACTTCGTTTTGGTCCACATCTGCGATGCGCAAAAGATTAGCGATGGCTGCATACTTGAATAGGTCACCTTGGGGCTTACCTTTAGCAGATATACTGTACATATCTACCATTGTATATTCATTAATACCTATATAAAATGTTGGACAACGTGGTATACTCATACACAATTTTAAGAGGCGGTGTTCCTAGCGACGACAAAGCTCAGAGCACAGAGGGTACTTCACGGCCTCATATTGGCGAATCAGTTATTGCCTGTGTTGCTAATCTTGAATAACAGACAGGAGTGCTTTAAAGTCCGCCGATATATTTTAAAAAATTATTCTGATGGTGCCAGTCAATACGACTTCAAATAAACAACTCCATGTGGATCATTCACGTATGCAACCCAGTGAGTGTTGGGCCAGAACTTTCATCGCTATTAACGAAAATAATTTGAACACGGTTAGGATGTTTTACACATGTAAAGTTCTCAATGTTTAATTTTTTTAGCAGCATCAAGTAAATCAAAGTTGGATATGGGAGGCATGTTTAGCGAAGTGTCCCGGGTACACTTGGATATTGACCGTATCATGAATGAGGCATTCCTGGCAGTCTTAGATCTTTCCCCTCTTTGGAAGTTTTTATTCATTGAGCTGCTGCTTTGTCCAGTGCTATCGCGGAGGCAGTTCCAACAGCACCAAGTGCAGCTGCTTTTGCAAAAGGGTTATCAACGCTGGTATAGCTGCAAGAAATGAAAATATACTACCCGTCTTGTCTTTCATGGCACCCGCAGAAATATTAAATATAACGCCGGTCTTTGATCGTTTGGCCTCATTGAAATGCTTGAATTGACATTCTGTCAGTGATAGTGTTTTTGGATCACTTGCGATCTGTGCTGATTTCCGCAATATTTTTAATTTAGAATTCTTTCTAACACTGATTGTAGCTTTCTAAACTGACCAGGAGTCAGAGTGACACTAATTTTATGATATGAAATTATACTTTCGTTAGTTATTTAATTAATGATCATGAGTGATCCAGTTACATGTTTATCACTTAGTAATCAATGACCCTCATTCGTCCACCAACACCTTCAAACAACATTGTTTTGTCTGAGAGTTTAACAGTGTTTGTTCTGTAATTAGCAATAGCTCCTCTTGCCACACGAGCTCGAAAGTGTATATCAACGACAGATTGTCTAAATAAGTCCAGGTATTCCAGCGATAAGAAATAAATCAGATACAGTGTTGTAAAATATAGTTGTGATATTTGTAGACCAGAATCAACATTTTGATCACGTTCCATAAATGCAATCAAACGATGATATGCACGTGCTATGTGATTCATATCAAAATTCAATAACTAATCCTGAGCTGGTTTTGGATGTCCATTTATTCTCAGTGAAACATCAGTAACACTAAGTTTGTCAAATATCATTTTGCTATATAACTATGAGTTTACTCTAATAGTATCTTGGAAAGCAACAAATATATATATATATATATATATATATATATATATATATATATATATATATATATATATATATATATATATATATATATATATATATATATATATATATATATATATATATATATATATATATATATATATATATCTGCCATGTAAATAAACCAGTAATGTTACTTTAAACACTATCTTTGTTCATTGTTAACCATGATGATGTTGATTTACCACCTAAGTCCATAAAAATCAGCAGTTGTTCTTCCGCTAGTGATCATTGTTGACATCCACAATGAAAGTTTTGTCATATTGCTTTATCAGCTTCACCACCATATCGCCAGATTTCATCCTCGTCAGCCGCTTTTAGTGCGAGTACAACCGTATTTTTGGCTCCAAAAACAAACTTTCTGATATTTCTGGAAATTCCAAAGATGTGGACAGTGGCATTGCACATGAAAATCTTCTACTTCCATCATTTGGCATTGATCGATGGGCTAAGAATCCTATGTTGAATCCTATATTTGCACCATGAACCACCTGAGCGACATCTGCGTCATCAGCAGCATTTGTATAGGTTTTGTGGTCTTCTTATATCATACCGTATGTTGGTCTAATGGTCAGAAATATCCTTTACAAATATTGGCAGACCAGCCGATCTTGAATAATCATCGAACTATCTGACTAGACACAATATCTATACGTAGCACTGTTGAACAATGCCATGATGACGTTATTAACAAAGCCAACTCGAACATCAGCTCCATATAGAGTATCATCTGTCTTTATAATTCACCTACTACTTCAATGAATGCTACAGCGGGTAAGAAATATTTTATTGTATCTTGAACTTGCAGCTCAATTCGCCAACGCTGATTTGGTTCTCGTGCATCAAACAAATAATACTGATAATTACACACCGAATCATCCTTGAGAACTAGTACTTCCATATCAAATGCTGGATCGGATATACGTTTCAACATCTTTAATATTTATTTATCATCGTCTAACACGAAGACCACTTCCTGCTATCAGACTATCAATTATATGTTTTGATGGCAGTGAACACTAGAAATCTCTGCTAGATTTTGATTTGCTGCATGATTTATTATTTTACTAACATTTGCATGCATAACATCGGTGTTTGCCAGTTTTACTAGCTGAGGTTTTCGTCTTATTAATCGTGCTAGTCTATCCTAGATTGCTGAGAATCGTTTACTGGCAATATCACCAACAGCATCAATACCTTTGTCATTACCAATGTCAAATTCTTTCATTTCCAGTTGCTTCGCAATCGATATTAATTTTGGGATTAACATTCTGAACAGACACTGAACAATATTACCAAGTCCATCTCCGCAGGTTGCTTTGCATGTTGGTAATCGTAAATGTATTACCCTGATCATTATAGGTCCACGTTGAGCATTATGAATGATCATAGTATTTTCTTGTCATTGATCTAATTGCACCAATCGTGGCGATAATCATCAACGATTAAATCGATGAAAGACCGATAGACATTAATGTCTATGATATCTACTGTGAATAATCTCTGATAAATAGCATCTGCTTCATTAATGATTTTCGGAGGATTATTGCTGGCTCGTTTTCCGCCAATCAGAATTTCTAGTCTTTCAACATTGGAAAAGACATTATTAGCACAAAGTTTATGAAGGCTACCGTTGAACAAACCACTTTAAGTTTTTTCGTATGATCTTTTTATTACTAGTTGTTAAGTCGAATTTCATTTCTTGATCTTTTTGCTTTTTATGCTGGTTTACTTCCTGTTTAAATTTATCAAAATTTTCATCATCAAATCTGACTCGCTGAATATTATTAGCGGCGTGATATACATTTAAAGTCCAATTGTTACGTTGCAGAGTTTTAACATATTCGGTGTTTACATTATTATGTATTTTATTGTATCCATACGGAGGAAATATCTTTTATATGGTGTGGATTCCTAATATCGGCAATAGATGTATATATTGCATTCATAGTATTTTTGGCGGCTAAAGATTTCTGGTTGAGGAGGCTGCGAGGGTGGTGGTTGAGTTTTTCGTCTGATTCTTCGTCCTCAATACCATGTGATCGGAATGGTAAAGTTTTGGAAGGTAACATATCTCCGAGTAATGGATTAAATTTGCATCTTCGACTTGTTAAACAAAATTTTCAAAATGATTTTTACATTTATCAGTGATTCTATATTTACCAAGGAACTTTCTAAATATAAAAGGAATCCATTTTTTCTGAAACACTGGCGGTGTTTGGATCTAACAATTGATCACGATCCTGCTGCGGCAAATGCTTCAAAGTTTCCTCGAAGTATCTTTTGACCTACTTCGGTAGATCGGGCTGCTGGCTTTGGCTTTTATGCTAGAGTATCATTCACATTTCCGATCTCCTTACGAACTTTGCTAATATCCTCAATTATTTGTTGTAATTGCTGTTGAGAAACAGCTATTTCACCGAGAAGGTCTCTTAGAATATTTTTTCTTGCGTTCCTTCTGCTATTTTTCTAGTTGCTTTAGCGTTTTTCTCTAACGTGGGAAGAAGACTTTTTGGAACATTTGTAACCGGTTTAAATAACTGTTCTTGACCTTCTGTAAATTCCACCTAAAATTCCCAACGCTCTTGTAATTTTTATTTTACAGAATAACGGACTGGAAAATAGTTTGTAATTGCCTCTAGTCGCTGTCGCATCCCACTGTTTAGTGTTATTATTGAGATAACAGTGATTTAATTACGCCACAAGCAGCAGGGATCGGACTACCAACATTGAATGTCCCGAGCCGGTAATTAATCCTGAAAAGGCATCGGTTTAGTGCGACCCGGTTAGAGGTCGCGCTTTAGTGTTATTGACCTTGTATTTTCATTTTCTTAGGAAACTTTATTTTCAAAACGGACTGCTATAAAAGTTGTAGGGTACACCCTTCCTGATTTTCAAACTTTAGATTTAAGATTAGAAATGTAGCAGGCAAAATAAGTTTTAACAAGTTTCAAATTGTATGAGAGAGAAAGTGTTTTTGTGTTTGTGTGTGTGTGTGTGTGTGTGTGTCTATCTTGTGCTTGTACTCAAAATAATTATACAAACCTATAAATCGAGTGAATATTCTTTATTATGAAACCTAGCGGTATAATTCCACACCTGAACCTGAGAATTGCAGTTTTGTAATCTCATCCTTGGTTTTACCTATTCATGGGCCATATTAACTGGAGGATTGTAATATATTTGTATGCAAATCCACAATTCAACAAATTTTGCCCCAGTGTTTCTAATAGAAAACGGGTTCAGCAAATATTCCCCTAACCTTAATCCAACCTATAGATTTTTCTATCAAATTATATAAATTTAAAAAGTCGCTGTAGATTTTCATCGACAACAAAGCTGTCAGTGTTTCTTTTGACTGATTGTCACAGTAGATATGCTGACTGAAATTAAAGTGAATTTGGATGGGAGTTTTCATCAGATGTGCTAAAATATGTAACAAACAACAAATGAATCCACCTTAAAGAGTAGCTGCTAACATATTAAAATCATTTATACCCTTATTAACGTCCACACCAGGTTTAAGTGGTAATGGTGGCTGCTCAAGTAATGGTGTATACTCAGAAATGGTGTCTACGCTAGAAATAATAGGCGAGTCTTTATTTCTTTCTTTGATAAGCACAATTAACTTGTTCTTTTAACAAAGATAGTCTGAATTACGTAACTGTATAACAACTGGAGTTTGTTTATCTCACTTAAGGAATAAAGTGAAATCACTAGGTCGTTCAGTGATAGAATTCCAGATAAACAGCAGAAAAAATATGGCATGTAAAACGCGGGAAAGTCAGTCAAACGTATAATACGCCGGGAATTCAGTCGGGCGTGTATTATGCCGGGAAGTTAGACGGACGTGTAATACGTCAAGAAGTGAGTTATTATGTAAATATTTGCTAATTACTTGTAGCCGATGATAATTATTAGCTAACAAGTTGCATTGATTATCATGCGCAAGTCTTTGCATGATTACTAATTTACCGATAGCTTTTTGAAAACAATGACGAATGGGATTCTAGCGCATGTATGCTGCTTTTATGATACTTAATTATAAACTGGTATCGCTGTAACTGGATAAACGCCATACAATTTTGCTAAATTTACCGTTAATAATTGTTGTACTGATAAAACAAGAACTCATTTAGTCACGAGATATGCTATTTTGTAATGTGAAGTGTCAGTGGTTTGGGTAACACGGTCAGGGTTAGGTATAAGTATTGTACTAACAAAAACTCGGTAAAAAATATCAGAATTTGAATTTGCGATGTACAGGTCTATACAATCTAAAATATCTTATATTTTAATATTTCCATTATTTTGTCTGTTTCATTGTGTATTACTATTTCTTAAAGCCAGATAAGGTCAACACGAACAAGCCTGGAATGTTAGTTTCATATATAACCGATCTTTTAGATATTCATCCTCGATACACAAGAGGTTTATACATGTTGCAAATTTCCTTAAAAAACAAAACGACTTAAGCTTTTACAGATGACTGACTATATTTAGCTATGACATAGTGGTCAGACATTATCATTGTAAACAGAGAAAACATTGCGCAAGATTGAATAGTATACATATTTAGGAGGTCTATATTATGCAAATAATAAAATCAACTGATAATGTAATATGAATAGGGAGAATTCCATCATTTTGTTTGGTTTTGATTTGAAGTCGCATTTGACAGTGCTATAAAACAAACATTAGAGTAAATTTTCTATGGTCATTTAAAGACAGGGTTTTAAAAGAAACTGGGAATTCCTGAAATTGTTTTTCTCAAGCAAGCCTGGAGTAAGTTTGTTTTAAAAATTAAATTAATGTGTATTAAATATAGCTGTTTATTTTGGCGGAGTTTGGTTAATATTAATTATAACTGTTATTTGTCGGATTTTGGCTCATATAAATTTTAATTGTTAATTGGCGGATTTTGGCTTATATTTGGCTGATTTTGGCTAATATTAGTTATAACTTATTTAGCTATTTTGGCTTTATATTATTATAAATGTTATTTGGGGGATTTTGCATAATTTTAATTATAACTGTTATTTGGTTGATTTTGGCTAATATTAATTATAACTGTTATTTGGCGGATTTTGACTAATATTAATTATAACTGTTATTTGGTTGATTTTAACTAAGAACCCATCTAGTATTGTTTAGTAAAACTTCACCTTGTTGTTTAATAACATTTGTTACCAACAGAGCATGGCAAACCACAGAACTTTGATTTAAGGTAGTTCATCGACACAAAATAGTTTAGACTGCCAACCGTTTTAATCTCTTAAGCAGGACCAGACGAATTGAAAATTTCCATATGTTGAAGAAATAATGAAATTTGTTTCAATATCTCAAAAGCTTTATGAGGAAATTAAATCCCTCTAGGTCTTTGCGATTGGCCCAAAGTTTGTCGGGGTTTAGAGCTATTTAAGTTTTATAAAGCTTCTTGACTTCACACTTTTCTTGTTGCTTTTGTACGAGCTTTAACACGTTACAGACTTAACATTTGACGTCATTCTTCATAGTTCCAGAGCTTTTGTGATATTACACAAGCGAAAATCATCTATTGTCACATATTCATGGATTTTTGCCATTGTCTTGATACAATAGTCAACCGAGAGAGAGAGAGAGAGAGAGAGAGAGAGAGAGAGAGAGAGAGAGAGAGAGAGAGAGAGAGAGAGAGAGAGAGAGAGAGAGAGAGAGAGAGAGAGAGAGAGAGAGAGAGAGTATAACTTAGGATATAGTATTATAGTAGTGCATTATTGCAAGATAGGATTTTGTTTTATGCATTGGCGTAGAGTTGAATTTAACTGCATTTCAATTAATATTTTATCCAGCCTCTGATACCAGTTTGTGGTAATTTTACAGTACTCAGCCCCACCCACAAAATTGTATTCAATATCCCCCGCTAGATGCAATAAGTCAACATTCTTTAATAAAAAAGATATTTTATTGAAAACCATATCAAGTCATCGATGGCTAAGGTCAACAAATGACGTCATATCCACTTATATCCGACCGTTAAGTTTCAGCTGGGCATTTAACGTTATGTCGGAGGAGCACAGTTTATGGTTTATTTGCATCGAGTCTTTTTGGAACAAATTCCGGGGGGATAGTAATCTGTTTAATATTTTAAAGACCACTTAACTATCTACAGGCTTATGCAGGCATACCGTTAATACATGGAGCTTCTGAAAGGCTTATCCCGCCTTATTGGCTGACTGATAAATTGTTCACGTGTTGAAAGTGTGCTCGCATCCAGACTTATCCAGGTAAGGTATTTGTATAGGCTCTTATTATCTAAATGTTATCTATGATTAGCAACACATGAAGGGGTCGGGCTTGTATAATTTTTCAAACGATACCTAGGGAATATACAATATATGATTCCTTGGATATATAAAATTATATTAATTAAAATACATGGCTCAATCTCATTTATATTTTCATGTTTAAGTTTAGAAAATTGTGGCGAGGTCGGTAAATTTTTAATGGTCACCAAAACGAAGGACGATTTGATATTCTTTTAATGAAGAGAATTTGTTAATTTTAAAAGATTAAAAAATAATATTGTCACATCATTTGGAAGGAGAATACATTAATGAAACTACTACTAGGCACAGAGAGAGAGAGAGAGAGAGAGAGAGAGAGAGAGAGAGAGAGAGAGAGAGAGAGAGAGAGAGAGAGAGAGAGAGAGAGAGAGAGAGAGAGAGAGAGAGAGAGAGAGAGAGAGAGAGAGAGGTATAGTTTAAACGTAAGTTTTAAGATGTTAAACTCATTTTTGGAAGGAAACTCAGTGATGAATCTGGTCTTGATTCTGTAAATATTACTATACACTGCATGATTGTTCCAACGTATGCTGGAGATGTATTGATATTTTGTGATGATAGATTTGATTAATTTTTTATATCGCCTATGCACGTAACAGCTGACAAAACAATTTCTTGGGTAAACCTGGATTTTACATATTTTACATCATTAAGCAAGCTAATTGCGCAACTGATAAGATATTGACAATAAAGTATGTTTCATTGTGTGGAGTCTGTGCGTGTGTGTATTTGTATGTGGTGTCTGAGTTTTTATGTTTTTGTGTGTGGATGTGTGCGTGTGTGTCTGTGCATGTGTGTGTATGTATATGTGTGTGGTATCTGTAAGTGCGTGTGTGTACGTGTGCGTGCGTGGGTGTTTGTCTGTTTGCGTGTCTTTGTGTTTGTGTGTGGTGTCTTATTAAATAGAAGATATAATAATGAGTCATTAATGTCACGAATGTGACATAAAAAGTCATAATTATGGTTTCTCAAAAAGTAAACGTTTGAGATACTAATACTATCCACATTATTTCTAGAATAGCACTGTGCATTAAATTTTCAAAACCACTCTTCAAACAAACTAAAACTGTCTGTTTGTCTGTCTCTATACACCCACCTCCAGCCCGCCCCCCACATTCAAGTAGTATGACTAACACAAGATGAAGACAGCACAGGTTACAAACTTAAGAAACGATGTGCAAAAGGAGCAACTTAGAAACTGCTTGTAATTCATTATTTGGACAATCTTGGAAAGACTTTTTGACGTAATCAAAGGCAATTGGGTTTGTACATGTATTCACACTACTACTACTACTACTACTACTACTACTGCTACTACTACTACTACTACTACTACTACTACTACCACCAGTCATATCAATATAATATCTGCAGTGTGACAGATTTTTTTGGGATATCTAGCATTGGAGCACCATGCCGCAGAAATGTAACCTGAGATCCCACCCAGTCACATTATCCTGACGCCAGGTCGACTAGTCATAACTAGGACCTGTTGATGGTGAAGCCGCGACCTACCGCATCAGAAGTGTAAGCTCAAAAAAGTAATTCAGCGGAGCGGATAATAATAATAATAATAATAATAATAATAATAATAATAATAATAATAATAATAATAATAATAATAATAATGATGATAATAATAATAATAGTAATAATAATAATAATAATAATAATAATAATAATAATAATAATAATAATAATAACCGAAAAAGTTATATATATATATATATATATATATATATATATATATATATATATATATATATATATATATATATATATATATATATATATATATATATATATATATATATATATACGTGTTATTGTGCTTTAGTCTTCAGCGCTTCACAAATGCTTATACATATTAAGAGAATCAGATATAGATTAATACAACAGCTGAAGTCAGAGTTATTTTAAGATCGTATTGTCGAGTAAGAAAGTTGAAAAAGGAAACAAAAGTACGAAAGAAAATAAAAGTAAGAAAAAGAAGTCCAAAGGATCAAGCTGTGAAAGCACGTTCTAAAATTTTATTTATTATCTTCATAAATAACTAGGAAGAGATACACTAGTGGGAAATATAACTAATCAAATGGAAACTGAAAGACGTGTATTATGTAACAGTTATGTACGCCAGTTTTGTACGTCGTTACTTTATCCGTTTACGGAAGGATATCATTCAGAAAGAAAAAGTGTTTGAAAAAATCGATTTTTTGTAGCATTTAATTTGTCTTTGTTTGGATAATAACCATGTCTAGCTGATGCTGTGTGGCACAGTGTTATCGTAATTTTGCAAATCGTACCGAATCATCTATTTGTTTATTTCTGTTCTCTTTCTTTTCTTTGAAATCGATGGCTAAATAACGCATAGATGGCCTTTATAGGGCACCGCTAGTAATATAAATTTATTCAATTTCACCAAAAATCAATCATTATATTTCAATCTTTAATGAAACTATAACAGTTATCTCGCGTTGGTTAGTTTTTCCTTTTATAAGAGCGTCACGTTCGTACATGGATCATAATAGGCCATGACTGCATCAAGTTGAGTGAGATTTAAAACTTTTACATTTGATAACAAACAAATTCGGCAAAATAATTTGATACGAACTACCTTCCTTGGATTTATTCTGACATATATTTGATCAAAGACCTAACGATTTGATGCATGTAAATACTCTATACGCAATGGCATGACTATAAATGACAAGAATGGCAAATACGTAGCAGTAGTTATCAATTTTACTAGTAATGGTAACTATGAAAATGACCCGCTATAGTTGTATTGACATCGCCGATAAAGGACATATGCATTTTCATATTGTTTCAATGACATGGTAGTTGCAAATAAAAACAGTAAGTTTCTAAATATTATTGTTTTGGTTTTATCAGATAATTATTTTCTAATATGAGAGAAAAAGCTCTCATTATATATATATATATATATATATATATATATATATATATATATATATATATATATATATATATATATATATATATATATATATATAAGTATTTTGTTGATTAAATCCGCTGATGTTAGAAAGGAAGCAATTTACAATTATAAGGATTAAATGATCCTAGTAGTGTATTTATCGAGATGTGCAAATTGTACCTAATCACCATCACAATAAATAGTCCAAAGGACTTTATGTAAACCTTGTGGGTGATTAGGTAATATTTACACATCGATAAATACCCACCCATGATCATTTAAATCTCTTCCTTTCGAACATCAGCTGATTTAATCAACAAAATACTGACTTTTATGTACATCGAAATTTTCTTTAATTAGCCTCTTAACTGCGATATAATACACAGACTTATCTTCACTAGCCAAGATTCATCGATTCTTTATACATTGATATGGGATAGAATGTAATAGTGGGTCATGTTATATATATATATATATATATATATATATATATATATATATATATATATATATATATATATATATATATATATATATATATAATGGTTGCTGTGGTTAAACCAAAAATATTCCTTTTTTTAGAAAATTATGCTTGCGTATGGCACGTGCTATAGCAATGCCATCGTTACTTTCTACGTATTTCGATCTTTCAAAAGCAACGTTCTGTCCATTTTAGTAAGATCCCTTGGTGACATATGACCCTAACCATTAATAACCGCTGATGTAACATGTTGTCTCGGTCAAAGGGAATAATTTCCTACGATTGGCTTCTAAAGCCAGCCATAGACCTTCTTCGGCAAAAGGGATGAGTGTTGGGATACTGGAAGGCCGGTGCATATATATCAGTTTATCTTCTAATGGTCGACTTTAATCTGTGGCTTGCCTTTATTAATCGGAAATCACAAGCGTGGGTAGGTGCGAGCTTGTTAGTGTTATTATTAGGTTGCAAGGTTCTTAAATAGATAAAACTTCACATCAAATAATCTGGAAACGGGGAAACAAAAGCAGTCCCCAGAAGTTATCGCTGTGCAAAAAATACCAGATCTGTATCACTTGACCATTTACATCCAATCGAAATGAAGAAAACGCAGTCAATTAATAAAAATTGGAATATATATATATATATATATATATATATATATATATATATATATATATATATATATATATATATATATATAAAGATCGAACTTCGTAGAAAGTACCTCACATATTGCTATAACACGTGCCATACGTACTATATATATATATATATATATATATATATATATATATATATATATATATATATATATATATATATATATATATATATATATATATTGGCACATCAATTATACAAAAACTATTTTCCAATGTAAAAGATAATCATTTTCCGGAATACTTTGATATAAAAATTCTTAAGACTGCATTTTACAGTGTGTATTTATATGTGTGAATTTTTGCACGCGTGTGTGTGTAACTGTCTCATCAATTTGACATTGTTCTTCATAGAGTTTGACAAGTGTATCCCCAAGTGTTGTAAAACTGAGGGTAAAAATATACCATTAGTGTCAAAACTGGGAATCAAATAAAAAATGTGGGGGTCAAAAATGTACTGACAAACTTTCGTCCGACCCATACTTTTTCAGCTTGAAATAAGTTATTGCAACTCTCTCTCTCTCTCTCTCTCTCTCTCTCTCTCTCTCTCTCTCTCTCTCTCTCTCTCTCTCTCTCTCTCTCTCTCTCTCTCTCTCTCTCTCTCTCTCTTCTTCTTCTTCTCTACAAATTATCTAACACTCACAATTAACACACGAATGCATTTTCCATTCAAATAATAATTTTATTAGTTCATTTTGCTTTAAGTTTGAGGTCGTACTTTTAACAGTTTCCATAGAATCTTATTGTAGCAAATATAGGCTAGTACAATACATATAAGGCAATACAAAAATCTGAATGAATCTGTTTAACCAAATGACAGTTAATTTTACTGTCTGTCATTAAATGTGTACTATCATCTGTTTCATTAGGCTTCACCCTAAAACACATTTATCCAGAAATCAAATCATTTTCTCTTTAATAAGTTACATTTAAACTTTTAGATCTTTCTTTCTTTGCAGCAAAGTAACAAACCAATAAAATCTGCAACGAATCCCTTTCTTTGAAATACAGAAAGTTGTTTTGACTCTGCAAGTTTACTTATTTCTTTGTTGTGAAAGAATGTCTTGTGTGATAATGTGTTCTAACGATATCTTGTGGCGAACAGGGGAAGATTTGCTAAAATTCTTAACGCTTTCACGAAAGGATTATTCACTTCTGCAATTTTCGCAATCACGCGATCAAATGTCACATATACCAGTGAAGGGAATTATTTTCTCCATATTTCATTAATGTTATATCCACAGTTACTTTTTGTGTTCTGGTTCTTTCACTTTCTTCACTACTGATTCTTAGTGCACTGTTTTAATCTGGAGATCACATTTTCACATTTTAGTGCAACAAGCATTGAGGGTAAACATAAGGACAACATCTTGCTCAGTTCGATGGAAATCGCGTGAGAGCTCACGAAATTAGAGGAAGCTATTCCGTCATAACATTGCCTATGCTAGTCTGGTTCTCTCTTTCGTATGCTCTGTATAGCTGAGTGCAACACAGAGAGCATACGAAACAAGGAACCAGACCATGCCTATACTCAAAGTAAACGAGATACCATCTCATCCAAAGCATCTGATATTAAATAAATCCTGATTGCATTTTGCAAATCCTTTGCAGCAAAAGAAAGCACGGCAAAAACAAAGTGTGGGTCATTTTTCTCCAGCGTGCTTCCCTGACGCACAAATGTGCGTAAAGGGAAACTCTGATAGAGTGTTTATTACAATATTCACAGGCTAATACAGTATTGCCCTTAAAATAGTCGTAATACGTTCATATAACCACACTAAGAGACGTTTTGATGGGTCGATAAATAGACAGATAGACAGACAGAGAGACAGATAGCTAGATAAATAAGAAATAATTACACCGACAGATAAGAAATCAATATACAGATAGATACAATTATATGTGATCAGAAAAGGAGATACAAATTTATATCCAAATATTCTACAAGGTAAACGTTAGAATACATTCAAGTATAGTATTACCTCTTAGATTGCTATTAGATTTGTTGATATGCATGTTTGACGTAAAAGGGAACTTAAAAGCTAGTTGAAGTCGAACAATGCATATAATTATTTTTATTATTGCCAATTTATTGTTGAGATTGTCAAACAGTAAAGTTTATGCGCTTGCTAAATAATATTAAGTATTATAAAGGCACCATGTTTACAATAATAATGACATATATTGTAGAATCAAACCCTGAAAATTCATTACCCCGTCCGAACCCCTCATTTATTATATCAAATACTACAGGTTAGAATGACATATTATTTCATGAATATTCCGGTTTTAGTTTTGCACTTCATGAATACTCTAAACTTTTCTTCTTTTGCAAAACTGATTTGCGATGAAAGGTCCTAAGCGCATCGAAGATTGTTACTTCCGACCCTGTCTGAAGATAGCTTTCTCAAGACCCATCATTGGTGATTCAAACGCCAAGGAGATCACAAATGCCACGATATAGGCGATAACTAAATAGCCAAGAAAAGTACATACCTGTAAAAGAAAACAAAAATAAATTTAGCCACGTAACACGTACGTAAATAGATGGGTCGGTATGTATGTGGGTGGAAGGGTACGTAGGTAGGTAGGTAGCTAAGTAGGTAGGTAAGTAGAGAAGACGTTGGTAGGTATAAAGACAAACGATTTCAGTGAACTAAGGTAAATATAGTTAGCACTTTCCCTTTATCATGACAATTATGCAAATACAAGCAACGTTGTTAAAATTTAGGGAGGTATGTACGTACATTGGTGGATTCGAAGGTAATTAATAATATTGGTAATCTAGCTGGAACGTTAACAATACTATTGCTACTTTGGCTGGTTGGTACAAAACAATACCAGCCTTTTCGTACGCTAGTTGGTACGTACTTTATTGACGGTACGTTGATACGCACGTTTTTAATATTCCAGGCACTTTGCTATGCATCAAGGTAATCAATATTTTCCGTTAGTTGGTGGACTCATATAGTTATCAATATTTTCGATATATTGCTACGTAGGAATATATTCAATGTCGTCGGTAATTTGTCAGGTGCTATTCTTATGAATATTGTTGGCTCGCTGATAGGTATATTGATTAATATTGTTATCATATTGATAGGTACGAACATTATTATTACTGTCAGTACGTATATAGGTATTTGTGATATCAATATTTCTGGTATGTTGGTGGTTACGACCAATAACATTATATCGGAACGTTTGTAGGTACAATCGGTATCATTATTGTTAGTAAGTTGATCGGTAAGAACTTTATGGATACTCTCGGTAATTTGGTAGGTATGTTTGTTAAAAATATTGTTGCTACGATGCTAGGTACGACCGTTATCAATATTTATACGTTAGTAGATACGAACATTATCACTGTTGTCGATAGGTTCATAGTTACGAAGTTTATGGATATTGCCCGTCAGCTGGTGGGTATATATGCTATATGTATTGTTTGCAAACAAACATAATCAATAATATAGGTGTGTTGATAGGTACATAATTATTAGTTGGTAAGTACTTAGATCGTCAATAGTGTCGGCGCGTTAATAGCGGCAAACATTATTAATATTATTAGGTACCATTCCACACGTTGGTAGGTACATACGTTCTCAGTGCATATGTCTGTACACATACATATCAGTCTAAGCATTAATACTCTGCAATATCTCTGAAAGCTATAGCAAGTTCAAATATATTGGCATACACAAAAAGTCACAGTATTTCTACTATCTCCTTTTCTTATAATTACAACAAGTATTTCAGTTCAATTACCAATATTTCCGTAGCTCTGTTTTGTTTTGTGTTTGAAAAAAAATAACAAACTTGACAATAGAACGATGTCATATGAAAATCACAAACGAAAAAGTATTTAATATTTCTCCTCCATCTATCGTCTTAACACAAAGTAAATAAAAAGAGTGAAACCAGCAAGTTTAGTATGTACAATTCAAAATACGATTTAGTTCCATAAAACAGGAAGTGTAAAATTAGAACAACTTAGAGTATGGCGATTAAAGTCATAAGTAGTCAAAAATATTACATAACAAGTCTAAAGCTATCGAGTAAACCAAACGAGTTCAAGTGGTAATCCAAATGAAGTTCACTATACTGTGATGATGTGCCCAAAGTTGTGCTGTATCCACAGTAATATGTCCAAAAATATATTTAAATTCATTCTGAAAATTCAAAGCTTCGGCTAAATCAAAAATGTCTGAACTCTTTGTAATTCCAATGACAAACTGAACCAAATGAAACAATCCACTCAGATTAACGGACAGCGCTTTAGACAGCGCTTTAGACCACCGAGTGGCCGAGTTGTCTAAAGCGCTGTCCATTACGGATCACTGCCATCTCATCTCTGTCTGCGTGCGTTCGAGTCTAGGATTCGGCTAATGTAGATATGTGAGAAAGCTTGCCAGTAGCTTCTCGTGGGTCGGTGGTTCTTTCCGGTGATTTCCCGGTTTCTTCCTCCACCATTAATACTGGCCGCCATGAATAGCCTATCGTGTGCTGAAAAATGGCGTTAAGCCCAACAACAAACAAACAAACAAGATTATCACAACTGTTTGACTCTTAGTACTGGTGTTAATGCAAGCAATAACTAATTTACAGTAAGGCATCCACTATATCCAAAACTGACACCCAATACCCATAGCAGAAAGAGCTGGAAAGAATTATTTCGAACTCACTCTTGTCGGCAAGGTTAAGTAGTTATGCAGTCAGCCAATCTGGAATTACGTCACCTTGATTCTTTGGGTATCCAATTACTTGCACTGACCTTATCAACGCGTTTAATTCTACTAAAAACACAGCATACCGTGCTTAAGATTGATCTCATCTTTAGAGTAAAGAAATCACCGTCATAAAGATTATTGATATTTAATTAATTTGTTCGTTTGTATTTTACCTTTTCGATCGATAATCACGAAAAGTAACGTAAGCAATATATATATATATATATATATATATATATATATATATATATATATATATATATATATATATATATATATATATATATATATATATATATATGCATAACAATGCAAATATAAAGAAAGGCAAACAAATGGACAGACAGATATCTTACCATTTCAGGATATGCCAAATATACTGCTGTACGCCGCATGCCATAAATATATAACATTATCACGGGATGCACCAGATAAGCACAGTAGGTCAGTCGGCTCAAAGGGACGAACGGGCTCCAGGACAACAGAGTGTTGATAGGGCCTGAAAGACCAAAATGAAGTAAAATAAAATCATTTTACGTGCGAGAGATACGAATTTTTAAACAACCTAAATTCCGGTCATGCTGGTTCTACTTCATTGCTCTTCCCTACCTTCCTCACTCTGATTCTTAGCAAATTTCAAATAATCTTTATTTTTATCAGAGTAAGAAGAACATCGTACCTGTATCAAGTGTGAATCATGCTTAGCTGCATATAATCAATAAAAATCGTGCATGTATTTTTGAAACTGGGGAAAGGTACAAAAGTTAAGGTACTGTCTTCCATTTTACAAAAAAGAGCTGATGGAAAATTACGGCCCAATGGCATATTATTTGCGACAGTAATTTGACGCTAGCTTTTGACATGCCACTTCGGATGTCGGTGGACAGATGTCTGTTGATATCCATGGTTCACATGTAATACATTCAAACCTTATGCGGTACTGGAATCAATACAGTCTGGGTTTAATTTCTGCCAGGACTAGGCCGTGTCAGCATTTGTGGCATTCTTATGGGCAAAGCACTTCATTCCAATTGCCCCGTAACTAAATAACTCTTTTCCAAATTATTTCTGAATGAATGAATGAATGAATGAATGAATGAATGAATGAATGAATGAATGAATGAATAAATGAATGAATGAATGAATGAATCTAAAAATGTCACAGACTGTTGCTGGAATTGGTCTAGCTGTTGCAATATGAAGCAGGAAACACCGCTACCTCCATTTCCTGTTGCACATGCGAAGACGACCCAGCATACGCCAATTGCCCAGGCTGTACGAGAAAGAGCAGTGTACGCCGCCGATTCCGGTTCAATCAACACATGTTTGTTGTCAGGGTTATAGAGTCCATACAGAACTGCGATGTTCATACAGGCCGCCACTAGCCACCCCAGAAGGTTGAGGACCTTAATAATAATAATAATAATAATAATAATAATAATAATAATAATAATAATAATAATAATAATAATAATAATAATAATAATAATAATAATAATAATAATAATAAACATAAAGAGGTAAATGCACAGCCCTGTCTGATAGAGATAGAATTGCGACGTACAGATGTTGGACTAAACAGTATCAGGTGGTAATCACTTGGAACATGATGACCAAAGGAACAAAGCAGAACAAAGAGGAAAAGGCAAAGAACAGTGATCAGGACAGATTACGTTTAGAAGGTTTAAAGAATTTACAAATTGGTGTAGAGGTAATGCAATTGACATACCAAAAAACCCAAGGGATGGCATCCTAAACATTTATTATTATCACATTACTGCGATTTCACTTTCTAGATCACGTCGAGTTGTGTGCATCAGAAAATCCGACAGTTTAAAAGTGGTGGCTAGTCATGGTTCGGATTTTCTCAAGCTGAAAACAAGACGTTATCTAGCAATTAAAATCAAATTTCTGTGATAATGATATTTTATGTTATACTTATTAATTTTCAGATAAAATAATACAGTTCCATTAACGTAACTGGGAAAACGAAATAGCTTAAGATCTCACCTTTTCTGAAACGATCTTCATCCTAACTCATAATAAGCAAACTTTCATTTCTCTCAACAGCTCATTTGCAAGTGAATATCTTTACACAAACGAAGTGTGTTTATAACAACACACATTTGTACCTCTGTAGCTGTTAATAACACGTGTATTCGATACATGGGGACTGCAAGCTCATTCGAATGATCTACAGCTACGGTACAGTTGTTAAATTGTGCATAACGGAAGGTATCACAAGCTTCAAGAGTTTGAAAGTGTATATCCGAGACTGACAGAGTTTAAACTGTTTCTGACCGGCCATTAGTAAAGCCTCCATTGCAATCTAGGATTGGAAATGAGAGCATGATTTCGACAAATATCTAGGATTTAACAGATTGTTGGAACATGATGATACAGATAAGCTAGAGAGAATGATACACAATTTTTCATTTATGTTTAAAATGAGGATATGTTATAGTTATTCATCTTTGTTCAGATGTAACCAAGAAATCTTGATGAAAAAATAAAATCAGTATTGCTTGGGAGATGAAATTACGCAATCAGAATATGACATTTCTATTTTCCTAATAATGGGATTTGATGGTAAAATTGTGTCTCATTCTTGGACAGATAATTGACACATAAAGAGTGATGAAGCTAATGGTACCAATAATGTTAAAACTACTACTGAAAACTGTACTCCATAAAACTGAAAGATTTCAACTACATATTCTCGAAACTTATATCATGGGAGAGGTCCTGTCTCTACAAAGCGAACAGCAATGCATGTATACATGTATGTATGTGTGTATGTATGTATGTATGTATGTATGTATGTATGTATGTATGTATGTATGTATGTATGTATGTATGTATGTATGTATGTATGTATGTATGTATGTATGTATGTATGTATGTATGTATGTATGTATGTATGTATGTATGTATGTATGTATGTATGTATGTATGTATGTATGTATGTATGTGCGTGCGTGCGTGCGTGCGTATTCATGCATACATGGATAGATGGATAGATTATGGATTGATAGTTTATGAGCACATTAGCACAAAATTGGTTATACAATGCCGATTAAAGCCAAACTCTTAAATTCGAATATACGTTAGTTGTTTTTTTTTTAATGGAAAAGACCACCAGATTAGTCTCAATGCTAAATCCTCTGAAAGAGAAAACCAACAGAAATGAGCAAAATTTTTTTAAAAGGTACACAATTTTTAAAACGTTGAAATTCAATCCCCAATAATACAACGTTTTTATTATTATTAAGAGCGTAACATATTGGCCTGAGGAGAATTAATCAAGATATTATATTGTAAGTTTAATAAAGGTCTATATAAAACCCACATTTTCTTAGAGGATCCGGGAACATCTGCTGTTTGTCAGTCACCCATCTTTATCGGATTCAAAACTAATGGAGCAGGAAAAGAAGTTGTCCGAACTTTCTGCGGCAGGCAACTCTGCGTGCACATACTTTGTTTAATTATCTGATTGACAGTTGTAGCATATTTTTCCTTTCTGGTGTATATTTACCTTGGGTATGTTGACTTGACGTTTGGTTCGGTAAAGAAGGTAACCGGTAATTAATCCAATAATATAAGGACCCATTCTGCAGTACGGCTTAATATAGACTTTGTCAAAATAATCCACCATCGCTGGGTTTCTGCCATAGAATATATATATTCTATATATATATATATATATATATATATATATATATATATATATATATATATATATATATATATATATATATATATATATATATATATATATATATATATAAGACTTAAGTCTGCGCTAGTTATATATAATCATATATCATTTCTAAATTTCTTTAATTGTCAGTATTGTGGATATTGAAAACTTATACACTGTATGAGACAAGTCCATAGCTCAATATTCAACTGAAATAATTTTATTATTATTATTATTATTATTATTATTATTATTATTATTATTATTATTATTATTATTATTATTATTATGTTGTTTATTATTATTATTATTATTATTATTATTATTATTATTATTATTATTATTATTATTATTATTATTATTATTATTATTATTATCTATCCCCACCCATTCCATCTTGGAAGAGATTGTGTTACGCAGTTAAATAAATAAATTTCATAATCATGGATGGAGCGACTATCGGTCTGAATTGATCTATCCCAAAATAATCGTCAATAAAAAATATAACATCAGCAGCAACAGTAAATACAACGCTTATTTGATTTTAACAAAATCGTTAGCAAGCGATTATCACATTGTGATTTATTATTCTATCATTCGCACTAATTTTGGTCCCCTCAAAGACCATACATTTAATTTTTTTTACTTCATCTATGATGTAACCTTTGACTTTTATAGGCCTTTCAAATACCTACGATATGGATATAATCAATAAATTTAGTATCTGTTTGCAAAGCTTTTGTATTGTTGAAGAGGAATTTTTGTGCATTCAGTATTAACTTATTTCATATGTATCTATTATTTTCTGTATTTGAATATTGTATTTTCAAACACATCAGTACACACATTGTTTAAAATGCATTTCGACTGTATTATCTTTGCAATGTTTCATGTAGTGCACCGACATTTATGAATAAACCTATATGTTCTGTTTGTATACAACCACCGTCCAAGTAGGCAAAGTTAAAAATCCAAATCATCTCCCTAACCGCCACTGTTTTAAACTCACACATTTGAGTAACATAGTAGGCTTTGTTCTTCGATCAATGATTATAATGTACCTGATAAAATATTGGGTATATCAATCTTACCCGCTAATATCAGGGTAAGTGGCGCTGTAATGTTTTTGAGCAGCAATTACACCAGGTACTACGGTTGTGATGATCAGAAATATCATGGACATAATTCCGCCGACTACAGGTGACCTGAAACAATCAATATGTAATTTAACATTTTATTTAAAATCATGCAATTATACAATAAATTTGATGTAACAATATACAACATTACAGTTATACAATAGGTCATAATGCATCAAAATCACGTCTCACATCCCAGTAATTGCCTTAAACCAGACATCAATATGCAATCACTAGCATTGCACATTCTTCACGAAACCATTATACATACGTATGATCAATGTGCATCTCGAGACAATTCCTGGGGAAATTTGCCTACTATCTTTTGGTCAAGTTCTTCGTTTGTTAAGGTAGGGTTAGATGATCCCCATAATATTCTTTGGGAATAATACGGTAATATCATTTTAATGACCGTAGTCTTGTCCATGATCAAGATATGTAATGCTTGGTTTGGCTTTGTACTATTTATCGCTATTTCAGCACTTGCTTTATGGGGTACAACTCCACATCAATTGTACGGTAACAGCGCTATGCCATACACCGAGAAAAACAAGGACTGAATCAATGTCAGAAGAACATCCCATACTCTGAGGAAAAACAACAACCACAACTGCATGGCGGTTAGAAACACAACCCCATACACTGGGGAAATAAATGATAACAACTGAAGAGAGAGAAAGAGTATTTGCGAAAAGAGGTATACGGTAGACAACGAATCTAAAGAAGACTGGAAAGACAAAGTTGAGTAAAGAAAGAAAGAAAGTTACACTTACACAAATAATGGAATCAGTATCAAAGGACTTAGGATATAGAACTGCATGTCGTTTGCAAGGTACCAAGCCCATCCCATGCACTAAAAAATAAAACAAATGCATGTCATTTGAATTGCCTGACATCGATCCCAAACACGAAGAAAAGATCACAAGCGTTACATTTTCTATGTATCAAATATGTCATTTGAAATCTATCACCTTCATTCCATACATACAAGAGAGAACAATTGCGTATTATTTTGATGGTGACAGCTTCATGCCATCATGCACAAAAAAGTAACTGTGTATCATTTGTAAGGCAACAGCTCCAGGTCATACAATGATCACACGCATATCATTTGACACTCTTAAGAAAAAAACAACAGCTGCATATTCTTTGCAAGGTACCAAATCCACCTCATGCGCTGAGAAAAACATAAAATACATATCATTTGCAAGGTACCAGCTCCATTCTATACACTTAAAGAACAAAACAATAATTGCATATCATTTGTAAGTTACCAACGCCATCCCATACATCGAAAAAGCGACAACTGCATTATCATGTATTAAATAACTCCATCAACTCTGAAAACCACCCGAATGTATGTATGTATGTATGTATGTATGTATGTATGTATGTATGTATGTATGTATGTATGTATGTATGTATGTATGTATGTATGTATGTATGTATGTATGTATGTATGTATGTATGTATGTATATATATATATATATATATATATATATATATATATATATATATATATATATATATATATATATATATATATATATATATATATGTATGTATGTATGTGTGTGTGTGTGTGCTTGTTACTTTCGACTATTTTAGTGAAGTGCTTTTACTTTAGATTTAAATAACTTGTAAATTCTTCTTTCTAGATGAAGGGGCTATCCTTGGATGAAATGAACGAGAAACAAGGATTATGGCAGGGCTTTATACTGTTGCATCTTTCTTTAGATGCTTAAATATGTACACCACTACTGCCACATCTACTACCAGTATATGAACGTCTCCAAGAAAACATTGCCAAATATAGTGATGCCGATGTTTGCAATAACAATGGAAACAACGACCTCAGCTCAGTATTTATGTTTTTGTCCAAACTTAACACTGCACGACTATTTCTATAAATTTAATACAACTAATCTCAGGTTTCGTTAGCAATGAAGTTTTCGTTAAAGTGAATATCCCAGTCGCCTGATACGGTCAAATTTCTTTCTGTAATATCTTCATAGTTTGATAGAATGTATTTGCTATAAAAGATGATGACATGTTTTGATTATTGTATAGAAAGACAAACAAATCTGTTCTGAAATTGTTCCCGTTTATGTATGTGTGTCTTTTCTTACCAGCGTTAATAATTTCGAAACGTCTGTGATCTCTCCCTTATATTAATATATGCATATTTTCTCTATAAAACGCAAAGTCATTAATTAAAACAACATTACCAACATGGTTTTATTTTTGTTCTGAGGTCATTGTCCCTGGATCAAAATGTAGAAACAGTTCCTAGCCCTGCACGTACTATCACTAGGAGACAGACCCATGGGTCTTAACTTCGAAATGGATTATATCACAACCCTAAATGTCGACATACACTTATTTGATATGACCCTATATAGAAGAAACACCTTATGAAGTCAGCATTACTTTCTGAACGTGACCTTACTTATTTGTGCCTCACGTTGGGTCTCAACCTTATTTTCAATCATGAAAAATTATTATGGATTCGTTACATAGTGTTAAATATTAAACATGCTTTTTTAAATGAATATAATAAACTTCATCTTTCAAAAATGTCACAGCTGTTGAAGGACGGTGCTCACACACAAACGTACGTACGTGGTGAGGAATTTACAAAATTGAACGCTATGTAATGTGAGGGGAAGTGGGTCAAAACTGGCCAATCTTTTACATACTTTATTGCCGTCCCCAACGATACCTAGCCCTGCATATTCTGACACTCGAAGACAGTCACGTAGGAACAATTTATAAACAAACCCAAATTAAAGATATGCAATTACTTGACAGGGCTCTGGGGTGTTTAGATTATGTAATCAGCATCACCGCATGAACGTGACTTTACTTATTTGGGACTCTGGAGTTAACATGGATAACATCTATTTATATCCTCAAACCTTATATGCACTTTCACTGCATGCAAATATCAATTCACTATAACATCTAGTATTCACCCCTGGGTCTTTTCCTACTTCTTGGAGTGTTGCTAACCTAAAACTATTCAGACCTAAACCTATATATGTGTAATTATATTATATACACTAACTGAACATGGAAAAACAACGGTGTTAGTCTGAACCCAAAATTGCAAGAGTTTTTTTTTTTAAGGAACACTTTTTTTATTTTAGTCGGGTTTAGTTAAACAACACAAAACCAAACCTTTAATGAAGGCGAAGACCATAAACACAGCAATCAGCAGCAAATCAGATAATATACTACTACTACTACTACTACTACTACTACTACTACTACTACTACTAGTACTACTACTACAATATCAAGCAATAACTACAGCTGAAATATTTACTACTACTACTACTACCACTACTACTATCCCGGGCTGCTAGGTGTTCTAAGGGCTTGCTGTACACTCGTTGTGCGCGTGGATATACTGGTCGCTATGTACAGCCTGTTATGTGCTTAACAAGAGCCTCAAACTAATAACAACTACTGGTAATACTACAATAAATAACAACAAACACTGTTACTACCAAAACAAGTAACATATATTTCTGCTATACTATCACTACTAACGATGCTGCTGTTGCTATTAATAGGGTGGCCAAGTGGTCTAAAGCGCCTTTACCGTTCACTGCCATCGCTACTTTGTCCGCTTTGATTTGAGTATCATGCTCGGCCTATCAGTGTATATTTTTGAAAGCACGCCGATTGCTTCCATTAGATGGTGCATCTTTCCGGGTCTTCCCGGGTTCTTCATTCACCATTTATATTTGCCGCCATGCATAGTCTATCAAATTCTGAAAAATTGCATTAGGCCTACAGAAATAACAACTCTCATCACCACAATGATCATCAATAATATTAAACAACCATTAAAAACATATATTAATGCTGCTTCTACAACAACAACAAAAACAAGAACAGCGACATCTAAACTTGTACTACTTGTTTTATGTATATTTAATTTATATTGTGTATATGAACTTTGTCCATAACTAAGGGTAGGAGTTTGAGCCTATGTGTCTGGTGTCAAGTAGAACGATAAACATGTTTACTAGGTCTGCGTACCAAAGACTTGATTCTGACATGCTAATTTTCTAGGAATGAATTTTGTTTGCAATTAGCTGGAAATTGCTAATAAGACGACTCTCACCCGGCCTTACGTTTTGTCTTAGGTGTTATATTAGGGAGAAGAAAACAAAAATTGTTTTTTTTCCTATCTTAACATTAGCCTTTAGAGGAATATAGTTAAGTTGTGGTTCACATAATATATGAGATTATTTACATATTTAAATTATTCATTGGAATTAAAAAGTAGTTTCAACTTTAGGTCTAAATTGCCACTGTCAATTGAACGAGTTGCATTTTTATAGTGATGCCTCAAGAGAGTGCATCAACACTATCCCAGGCTATTAGTACTTAAGCACATTTAAGGTAGGAATCTATTCGCAACACTATTTACTTTTGGACCTGTGATCGAATCTTTACTGCTTTTTCGGATTTGATTCACAATACTGTAAATTATTTGGATATAAGGAAAAAAATATCTGTTCAAGTTTGCAAAACGTGTTGGTTTTTTCTTGTTTCTGCCACGTACTTAAAACCATAGAATCCTACCGCTACTATTACTACTATCATTTCTAATTCTTACCAATTTGTCTGTTTTGACCAGGTTGTTAACATAGAGAATGTTGGTCCACCAGGACTCTTTACACATTTCCCAGTCCCGATAGCTCGAAGAAAACCAATAGGGCCCGTTGCCAAGGTAGGGAAAGAGAATTGAATAGAAAAAGAGGAATAACATGTAAGGCGGTGTCAGTCTGAAACAAAAAAGATGGGTGCCAGATTTATTTTACAATTAGTGAAGTCCGATCTCAATTATTAATAAGTGTAGGATCTTATTTTCTAATAAATGAATGGCTTTAAGTTCTTTCAACATCAATATAGGACATGTAACTTTTGTATTAATAAAAAATAAAAAACTGACAGCAAATATACATACATACATACATACATACATACATACATACATACATACATACATACATACATACATACATACATACATACATACATACATACATACATACATACATACATACATACATACATACATACATACATACATAAATACATACATGCATGCATGCATGCATGCATGCATGCATGCATGCATGCATGCATACATACATACATACATACATACATACATACATACATACATACATACATACATACATACATACATACATACATACATACATACATACATACATACATACATACATACATACATACATACATACATACATACATACATACATAAACACACATACATACATACATACATACATACATACATACATACATACATACATACATACATACATACATACATACATACATACATACATACATGCATGCATGCATGCATGCATGCATGCATGCATGCATGCATACATACATACATACATACATACATACATACATACATACATACATACATACATACATACATACATACATACATACATACATGCATGCATGCATGCATGCATGCATGCATACATACATGCATGCATGCATGCATGCATACATGCATCCATACATACATACTACTACTACTACTACTACTACTACTACTACTACTACTACTACTACTACTGCTACTACTACTACTACTACTACTACTACTAATAATAATAATAATGATAATAATCTGAGAACAACAGCAATAATAATAATACCAATAATGCTAATAATAATACTAATAAACAAATAATACTAATAAACAAATAATAATAATAATAATAATAATAATAATAATAATAATAATAATAATAATAATAATAATAATAATAATAATAATAATAATAATAATAATAATAAAATTACTACTACTACTAATGATGATGATGATGATGATGATGGTGTTGGTGATGATGATGATAATGATTATGATGATGATGATGAATATACTAAACATAAAATGAAAAACTATGAAATAAATTCAACATAGAAACTTTTACTAAAAACATTTTTTTTATTAAAAAAATGGCAAACAATGATTTGATCAGAATAAAAATCTATAGTTACAGCCGGAATTTATGATCAATTATAAATAAGTTAATTAAAGACTAATGTTTTGTTCTACAAAATATATTTATTTATGACTACTCCCTTTACTTGATAACATAATGCTTGCCACCATTTTTATATATTTGTGTATAGCTGCAAAGGGGAGAGCACTGTTAGGAATGGGGCCGACAATTTACACAGCAAAGAACATAAGTCCAAACTGGGTCTGGGATAGTTCATCTGGTTTAATTTTGCTTGAACTCAATAAGAGCATGTCCTTACCGATTAGTCTTTAATGCAAAACTGAGTGGCGGAAAAATACTGAAAATTATCTAAAAACCTTTGTCACTGTTCCTTGATATGACATTTAAAGATTTTGGTAATTGGGTTTTGTTCTTTTATAGTCACTGTTAGGCCATGTTAGAGATCATTTATACCAATTAAAATCGATAAACAGTTGTATTAGATCAGATAGGTATTTTTAATTCAACTATATATAGACAATAAGAAATAAATCGAATACTGGGAATAGCTAGTTTTTGATATCTGATCGAATGACTGGATTATGACTGATTATTTTAACCTGAAGATATCTTTTAATTTTTTATAATGTCCAAATGTCGGAAAAATTGCAAAGGAACATAACTGAATTCGGACCAGAATCGATTAAATAAATCGCAATCGATTCAAGTGTCCTTTTACTGAAAGTGATCAATTTTCGACATAAAAATAGAACTAGTTATACTCTTGTTTGGGTTTACTTACCTCCAGTATCTATGGAAGTAGTACATGATCCAATTAAATTTCTTGACGCTGCCGACTTTCTGCATTTCTCGCAAGCTGAGATACGCCACAAGGAGACCACTGCAAAGAAAGAAAATTGTTAAAGCAGTAATGCCTTGGTTTAAATTTAAGACAATGATAAAAGTAGCAAACATTCATAAAACGTGCCGAAAAACACCAGAAAAGAAACAGATCAGGCTGATTTATTTGCTAGTGTTCATATAAAGCAACGATATATACGTGTTATTTGCATATTGTATTTCCCACTGCACTGGAAAATTATTCCATCGAATCAAAATAACATAATTTTGAATTCTAAATGTAATATTATAAGTTTGCATTCTGAATCAATCATCACCTTTTAAAATCCATCTGATAATTGACGCTTAAATTCTTAAATACCCTGTACTAAGCAAGATTTTTAATGACCAATTTCGATTATCAACTCACAACAAACTGACTGGGATGAAGTTAGCCATAGGGGTAGAGTTTAAATTTGGTTACCACATTAATCGCCTCTATTTTTAGTTACATATTCTACCTGAATTAAACAGGGTTTACATGCAGCATTTGTGTTTTCCCAAATCGTAAAGTATGATTATTGCTAGAGTTTATGTGAAGAAAAGATAATAAAGCCATACACTTCACAGCAGGTTCAATCATAAGAACACATAGTTCCCAGATCAAACAAGAAGAGTGAATCTGTTGCAAGATGTTAACAAAATACTTTCGAAATTTAATGTAATGATACATAGAACATCGCAGTAAATTTATGATTTGGGAAAAACAGACACTGCACGTAAGCGCTGTTTAACCAGCTTCCATCCATTTTTTGTTTGCTCCACGAAGACATCACTATAAACTGCCACAATGCCGACATAGTGGCGATATGACTGAAACATTTTTAAAGCTACGAAAATAATCCAAATCACACACGAGTAAACACACATAAAGACACACACACACACACACACACACACACACACACACACACACACACACACACACACATCCTTCTTTGCATTTGCCGGTTAGGTTAATTTTTATTACGAGAGATACTGAAATAAATTTGTCACTAATTAAAATAACGTCTTAACCTCTTCTAAATTTTAAAACTTTTGACAATGTAATTTTGATGTATCTAGTGATTTCAGTTTCAATGTATGCCTGCAGTATCAGTTTTGCACGAATTGAGTTTTAACCTGCATTTTCTATATTGTTTTCGCCATTCATTTGCAACAGGAGGCGTTAGTGGTTGTTGGCAGTTTAGAAAGAGGCATGTTTGGCCTTAAGTGTCAGACCACTTCATTCATCAATTTCCCACGTGACAAGTGATGCAAAGCAAAATGCTGCATTAAACACCTCGTGATATATGAGTAAAAAAACTCTAATGAAAGACATATCATGCTTCAAAATATCATCACTGTACCAGAAATTGATGAGAACAATAATTTGGGTAATGTGATACCTCTTATTATACAATGCCAACAGTATAACTTTTTGCCAACTTTTTGATACTATTCAAATCACTAGTATTTTAGAGTTCCTAAAGGAAGTAAATCTTTATTTTAAACTGTAACTTTTTATGACCTTACCCAAACTAATTTTTAACTAATACAAATACCAACTATTATTTACATCTTTTCATCAAGATACATCATTTACATCTCCCGTTGATCGGGAACCAATATCTTTAACTGTTACCAACATTTACCATTTTATATTTATCTACTATGGATTTTTTACTATATCGCTGGTCGATATTGAACCTTTTTACAAATATGACCTACTGTATGGCGCTAAATAGCCTAAAAGTGCTGGTGCGCCGTTAAAATTCAATCAATCAATCAATCAATACAATGCCAACAACAATTGCATGCATGCATATGAGTATGGCAGACATATACATAGGAAAACACGAGACCAGCCATTAAAATGCATTCTTTCACTCCGTTTTCTGTATTTTTATTACATAAACATGGTACAAATTTCTTGAAATGTAATATTCATTCTTAATGCCTGTCGACATGACAATAAAGTTGGTTATTGTCATTATAAATTCGCCTATATTATCATAATTGGTGTCCAAGTTAGTCAATACATAGTGTCCAAGGAAGTGAACACTTGGTACCATATGTAGTCAATACTTGGTGTCCAAGGAAATAAATACTTGGTGTCCAAGGTAGTAAATAATAGGTGTTCAAGGAAGTAAATACTTGGCGTCAAAGGTAGCCAATACTTGGTGTCCAAGTTAAAAAATACTTGGTGTCAAAGGTAGCCATTACTTGGTGTCAAAGGCATCCAAGACATGGTGTCAAAGGTAGTCATTACTAGGTGTTCAAGGACGAAAATACGTGGTGTGTAAGGTAGTTAATAATTGGTGTCCAACAAAGTAAATATTTGGTGTCAAAGGTTGTCAATATTTGGTGTCAAAGGTAGCCAATACATGGTGTCAAAGGTAGTCAATACTTGGTGTCCAAGGAAGCAAATACTTGGTGTCCAAAGTAGTCAATAATTAGTGTCCAAAGAAGAAAATATTCGGTGACAAAGGTTGCCAATTCATGGTGTCAAAGGTAGTCAATACTTGGTGTCCAAGGAAGTAAATACTTGGTGTCAAAGGCAGTCAATAATTGGAGACAAAAGTAGTCACTACATGGTCTCGAAGTTATTTAGTACTTGGTGTCAAAGGTAGTCAATATATAGAAATGTACAAAAGTGATCCTCTGTAGAGATACCGGATAACTAATTAATTTACAGCAAAAGAACCAGTGTATTTGAGGGAGAAGTCAAAATGAGGGCACTATATATTCTGAGATGCACCGATTGAATGGTATAAGGATTAAACTTTCTTCTATTATACTTTTCATAAACATCAATCTGTTCAACATATTTGAAAGTATATTATTTGCTTTTTCCTGATGTTCTGTATTTAGTTTTATTATAACAAAATATCTTGCGGAATCTAGTCACGAAGCTATCTTATGAAGTGCAGGCCAGAAAGCGCCCCCCCCTCCAATCCCTCTCAGTTTCACAGGCTCAAGAAAATGTTATGAAAAAACTATTTTTCAAGGCCGAAGCAATCCGTAAACACTAATGTATAAAGCATCTGCGATTTGTGAGCGAATCTAGTGAAGAAATAGTTTACGTTTTTAAATGTCCGCCTCTCTCTCTCTCTCTGTATATATATATATATATATATATATATATATATATATATATATATATATATATATATATATATATATATATATATATATATATATATATATGTTCTTTGTTCTTGTTCTTGTGCTTAACGCCATTTTTCAGCACACGATAGGCTATTCATGGCGGCCAGTATTATTGGTGGAGGAAGAAACAGGGAAATCACCGGAAAGAACCACCGACCCACGAGAAGCTACTGGCAAGCTTTCTCACATATCCACATTCGCCGAATTCTAGACTCGAACCCACGCAGACAGAGGTGAGATGGCAGTGATCCTTAACGGACAGCGCTTTAGACCACTCGGCCACTCGCGGCTCCATATATATATATATATATATATATATATATATATATATATATATATATATATATATATATATATATGTATAGTTTAATACAAACAATACTATCATACAGGTTAGAGAAATTAAATTCGTACTGTACCGAATTTCGAACCCAGGTCGGCGAGTAATCGGCATCCATCGCCATGTCTGCACGCTCCAGCCCATATACCGTAAGGACTAAGCACGCATCACCAAAAAATGTGATGGCACTGACTCGGTGTTATACAAGCTTCTGTGTAGCAGACACACTTGCATGACGTCCTAGTAAATAATTCTCATATATTTGCACAGTCGTTCCAGATTCTTATGAAAGAAAGCAAAGTATATAGTATTTTTGTATTATAAAGAATTATAAATATATACTAGACAGAACAGACAGTGCTATCCCTGGATTCTGTAGTAGAATCTTCACAATATATATATATATATATATATATATATATATATATATATATATATATATATATATATATATATATATATATATATATATATATATATATATATATATATTAGTATAAAAAATGCATTTGCATTGTTGGCTTCCGTTAGTCTCGAGAGTCGATGGAAATGCGCACATGATAGGTGTCCCAGTTTGTAGATGTGCAGAGTCTTCTGTGGCTAAGGAGCCCCACAGGTAAGTGACAATCCTTGCTGCAGTTGCTATTCTTGACGGTTGAGTCAGGTTTTGATTGGAACTGCATCCTCTTCCTCTGAGAACTTTTCTCATCAGCGAGCTGTCGTAACTTTTCCTTGCTGGCTTTGAAACCAGTTAACGGAGCATGTCGCCAGCTGGACTTGTCTAGGGCAAGCTCTTCACAGGTGTTGACATCGATCCCATGAGCTTTCATGTCGTGCTTGCAGACATCCTTAATGCGGTAATGTGGCCGTCCGTTTGATCTTCTGCTAGAGGTAAGCTAGGAGTAGAGAAGATCTTTTTGGATCGGTCCCTCATCCATTCGACGCACATGGCCCAGCCATCTGGTGCGACGTTGGCGGAGGAGTGTGATCATGCTGGGAATTTTGGCACGGTCAAGCACCTCGTTGTTTTCTGAGTATGCGACGGAGACAACGCATGTGAAAGGCACTGAATCTTTTCTGCTGAGAGGCATACAGGGTCCAAGTTTCGCTGGTGTACAGGAGAGTGCTAAGCACGCAGGCACGGTACACGGAGATCTTAGTATTCAGTGTCAGCATGCTGTTGTTCCACACTCTCTGCAACAATCTAGAGAGAGTTATTGTCGCCTTTCCAATCCGTTTGTTGAGCTCGGCGTCGAGTGAGTGGTTGTTGGTTGTTGGTGATGCTAGAGGAAAGGTAAGTGAACTCACTGACTACTTCTAGATTGTAGTTGTTGATGATGATGCTGAAAGGGTCCGCGTCCTAAGCTATGAGGTTGGTTTTCTTTAGGCTGATGGTCAACCCAAATTCATCGCATGCTTTAGCAAATCGGTCAAACAGGCGTTATAGTTCAGCTTTTGTGTGAGTGATTAGTGCAGCATCATCTGCAAAGCGCATGTCTCTAATGGTTGCTTTCCTTACTTTGCTCATTGCCTTCAGTCGTGCCAGGTTGAATAATCTGCCGTCTGAACACGTGAGCAAGTAGATCCCTTTTGTGGATTTACCGAAGGCTTTCTTAAGCAGGACAGCGAAGACGATGACGAAGAGCAGGTGGTGGTGGTGGTGCAAGGACACAGCCTTGTTTCACTCCACTGTGGACGTTGAATGGGTCGGACGATGAGCCATCATACTGCAATGTACCTTTCATGTCGTCATCGAATGACTGAACTATGCTTAACAGCTTTGGAGGGCATCCAATCTTCGTCAGGATTTTGAAGAGTCCGTCTCTGCTGACCAGATCGAATGCTTTGTTGAGGTCTACAAAAGCAAGGAAGAGGGTCTGTTTTGTTCTCTGCACTTCTCCTGCTGTTGCCTGAAGGAGAAGATCATGTCGATTGTGGACCTCTCTGCGCGGAACACGCACTGAGACTCTGGATACAGTCTGTCAGCAAGTGTCTTCAGTCTGTTCAGGATGACTCTAGCGAAGATGTTACCCACGATGCTGAGAAGTGATATGCCCCTGTAGTTGTTGCAGTCACTTCTGTCGCTCTTGTTCTTGTACAGAGTTATGATGTCGGCATCTCACATATCCTGAGGTACTGCACTTTTGTTCCAGCACTGGCAGAGAAGTTCATAAAGGTGTGTGAACTGCACACTGCCGCCACACTTGATGACTTCTGCTGAGATTACCATCCTTGCTCACATTAATGTGTGGTTTACCCACTTGCCTAGGGTAGTGGATCTTCTTTGGTTGAAGCTTAAATTTACCGCAAACTAGTGAGTGATCGCTGTCGCAGTCAGGGCTGTGGAATTTACGAGTAAGCAGCACACCCATCATGGCAGACCGTAGCGTGATGAAGAAGTGCAGCTGCATCAGCTGCAGTGTTTGGATCGGGGATGCCCCCAAGACACTTTGTGCTGTGGTTTTGTCTGAAAAATTTAATTGGTGATGCTGAGGATGTGGTACGAGCAGATTTCTAGTAGTCGTTGCCCGTTTTCATTCATATCCCAATTCCAAACTTGCTGAGACACAAAGGCCAGGAGTCGTATTCGGCACCCACCCTAGCGTTGAAGTCGCCTAGTAATATCAAGTTCTCTTCCTTTGGAATTTTGTTGATGAGCGAGTCAAGCTCATTGTAAAACGCATCCTTGGTATCTGTGGTGGCACTGAGTGGGGGAGCGTAAACATTGATCAGGTTAACTAGCCCGATTGTGGTGTGGAGGCGAAGAGATAGCAGTCTTTCGTTTCCTTTTTGGCCGGGTTCTATCATCGCCAGCAGAGAGTTTTTGATAGCAAAACCAACACCATACTCCCTGACTTCGTTGGTGTTCTTTCGTTGCCAGAAGAACGTGTAATTCTTTTCTCTGAGGGACCCAGAATCTGGTAGCCGTGTCTTTTTTAGTGACGCGATATCGACATGAAGTCTTGCTAGTTGGTCGTTGATGACTCAAGTCTTTGGAACATTACTAATTGCCTGGAGATCATCCGAGAACCCAGTCAGCATAGTCCGGACGTTCTAGGTACCTAGGTTGAGGATTGTTGGTTTCCTTGTTGCTTTTCTTTTGTTGTTTTTTGGTGCAGTAGTTGCAGCCCACTTGTCAGGTACTCACGTATCTTAAGCTCTGCGCACCCAGCAAAGCAGGTGAGCTGTGGCGGGACGGCACCTTATTGGTTGGGGGCTGCCCAGCTTGAGTCGGAGGATGGCTGTCCAATGAGACACCCTCGGAAGCAACCTCTGGTGTATAACTCTACGCCAATTGAGTGGTGACTTATAACCTGTAACTGTTGCTTCCCATGTGTCAACGCTGTGAAGCGAAGCTGGAGTGTCCTCTCCAGGGCGCAAGCCTGGGTAGGGTGATATGAAGTATCAGCTGTTGCCCATGCAACTGACTCCCCCTCTCCACGCAGCTGATGAATCCAAGGGAAAGGACAAGCCGATACGGCAAGGCACCAGCGACGTCGCAGGAGATGCCGAGATGACACTAAAAGCAGTGTCAAGTCGCATTAGAGTCTCCGTCTCCGGATTTTGTGTTGGGGTTTACTCCCATAACCTTTCCCATGTATGGGTATATTCGCAAGGTAGCAAAATGTTGAAGTCAGAGTTTACCTTCTCCTAGACAGGCTACCATTCAAGGTTAACTGGCAACATCTGCCCGATGCATCTGGTTTTGAGGCGCCAGAAACTCGCCTGCCATCCCTTCTCCAGTTAGTTTAAACAGATTCCGCCGGGCTTAGTAGTTAAGTCACCCGTGAAGGCTTGGAGCTGGATTTGGTTGTCAGAGGCTATCACAGACGCAAGCCATTGGGGGATTTCTAGGGAAAATGGGTGCTTATATTCCACATCCGCCCCGGCGATAACAACTCTTGGAACCCGCATTTGTATATATAAATTAATTCTATATACCTTGATTTCTTTCAAATGAATCCGGAATGACTGTGTAATAGGATGAGAATTAAGTATTGGGTCTTCATATGAGTGTTTCTGCTAAACACGAGTGCATAAAACACCGACTGAGTAGCATCATTTTTGGTAGTATGTGTTTAGTTGGGACGGAATATAGGCTCGGGTTTGCAGGCAAGGCGATGAGAGTCGTTTATCCGCAGACCTGGTTTCAAGTCTCTCTCTCTGTCTCTGTCTCTGTCTGTCTGTCTGTCTGTCTGTCTGTCTGTCTCTCTCCCTCCCTCTCTCTCTCTCTCTCTCTCTCTCTCTCTCTCTCTCTCTATATATATATATATATATATATATATATATATATATATATATATATATATATATATATATATATATATATATATATATATATATATATATATGTATATGTATATATATATATATATATATATGTATATATATATATATATATATATATATATATATATATATATATATATATATATATATATATATATATATATATATATTCCGTAGTCTGTTGAGGCATTTACATTTGATGGCGGAGAACAGAGTACATATATACGTCACTCACAAATATGGATTTTATGGATATCAATG
>JAEAOA010001926.1:227500-290000 GCA_016746295.1 Potamilus streckersoni
TATATATAACACTGATACGCACGTAATAGCAACAGCACTTTGGTCGTCTAGGAAGCTTTCCTTTTTGTCGCATAACAATGGAAGTCCAAGACCATTTAGCTGGCAAGTGTCCGGCACACAGAGGGCGAAGGTGATCTTGGCAGGTACTCCTGGCATACTTGGTAGCTTAATAATAATAATAATAATAGTAATAACAATAATAATAATAATAATAATAATAATAATAATAGTAATAATAATAATAATAATAATAATAATAATAATAATAATAATAATAATAATAATAATAATAATAATAATAATAATAATATTAATAATAACAAAAACAACAATAAGCCAATACTACTACAACGACTAATAATAATAATTAATACATATATATATTTCCCTTCCACACCCTCAAAAATTATTAACTCCAAATAACCTTCTTGAGGACTAAATGCATTCTTGACATGGATCACGTATACGAAACGAGTTCTCTGCAAATTTTCTGCATACAATTTAAGCAAGAAAGACATCATAAATATGGATGGGAAAGCTAAAATATAAGCTATGTTGTTGTTAGGTCTTTGTCAGAGTAACGTGGATTATATCTTTTTTCTGTGTGTGTGTGTTTGTGTGTGTGTGTGTTTGTTTGTGTGTGCCTGTGTGTATATGTGTGTATGGTGTGGGTAATGTTTTTTTTTCCAACCCTTTCCGTTGTTTTACAATTTCCAAGATTGCATCCAGAATGAGTTTTGATACTAGGCTTTTTAAATAAAAATATCTCAGAAAGAAAGGTTATACATGGTACCGTTTACAACGCTCTAGCTAATTATCATTTCAATTTGTTTTTTTGGGAATTGAAAATACGTAAGACAGCAATATCCCATGCTCATCCTCAAAAGAGATTCTAAGCTATAGGTGACCATTACTTGACCAATTGTTGTTAAGTCAGTTCATGAAACTATAGAACAATAGTTAGAAAAGGATGAATTACACATATTTCACTCATTTTGAAAACTACTTGTTCCATTTTCATCATTATACTTAACATTTGTGCACTCAACATTCTTTTCACTCAATCGGAACAATATGTTAACAGTTTGGTAAGCCGTTGTTTCCATTTTGAGAAAGATACGTTACTAAATTCCAAATTTTAAATGATACGGATGGCATTGCTACAAAGGTAATAGTATGCCAATACCACAGATGGCATTGATACAAATGCAATGGTGTGCCAATGACGCAGATGGTACACTGTATTCACACAAAGGCAATGATAAGCCAATGACATGGATGTCACTTAATACCTAAGCTATAGTATACCAATTAAACATATGGTATTGATACAAAAGAAATGATCTATCTATCTATCTATCTATCTATCTATCTATCTATCTATCTATCTATCTGTCTGTCTGTCTGTCTGTCTGTCTGTCCGTCCGTCCGTCCGTCCGTCCGTCCGTCCGTCCATCCATCCATCCATCCATCCATCCATCCATCCATCCATCCATCCATCCATCCATCCATCCATCCATCCATCCATCCATCCATCCATCCATCCATCCATCCATCCATCCATCCATCCATCTATCTATCTATCTATCTATCTATCTATCTATCTATCTATCTATCTATCTATCTATCTATCTATCTATCTATCTATCTATCTATGTCCCTACTGAAGCTTTCAGTCGGAAGATCATTTTGAGAGTTTTCATGTTATCACAAAATATAGAAAGACAAATAAATTTAGGTAATTTCTAAAAACTTTAGAGACTTTTTGTGGCGTACAAGTAGGCGAATAGAAAGAGTGTTATGTAATTATTATTTATTATTATTATTATTATTATTATTATTATTATTATTATTATTATTATTATTATTATTATTATTATTATTATTATTATTATTATTATTGTTGTTGTTGTTGTTATTATTATTATTATTATCATTATCATTATTATTATTATTATTATTATTATTATTATTATTATTATTATTATTATTATTATTATTATTATTATTATTATTATTATTATTATTATTATTATTATTGACTTGAAAAGATAAATTGATAATAAATGGTTTCACAAGTTACACCTGTGTTAGAGATAAATAGTCGAATAGAAAACGCCGTACTGGAGGAAGTGCTGTCGATATAGAGGAACGTAAAAGTAACAATTTCAATATCTATGATATTTAGAGCGCATTTAAAAACACATTATCAGGTTGAAATTATTTCGTATTATACAAAGCTTTAGGAAGACCTATCTTTTGGTAAATTCTATAGGTCACCTTATCAATCGTCAATACACGTAGAAGAAGACTTGCTACCACAATAGAAAACGAATAGGCTCTTTAGAAATGTATGTATCCAAAACCGCCAATTATTACTCCACAAAACCTGATTTTATTATATATGAAAGTAAGGTAAATATTATAGGGGAATTACTAACAAGGATATAAATTAGATTGATCATTAGTGCGAGAATTAACGAACCTTTGTGGGCTATCTGGAATGAGGATTGCAAATGGTAACTTGAAAACTTTGCATATATACAAATAACTGAAATAATCACAGGCTACTTGCTTTTATAACATTTTCGTGCATTTCTTTTTCCATTAAAATTAAAAGGATTTATTCTATTCTAATTAAAATTCTTTCATGGACAGTGCATGTGAACCTGTACTAATAACAAACATGGAAAGAAGTTATATATATATATATATATATATATATATATATATATATATATATATATATATATATATATATATATATATATATATATATAACAAATATCTTGTGTTTGTGAAAGCACCTTATAAATGTTACAAAAACAAAACTAGGCACAAACGTAATCAAGACAAAAAACAAAAAACATGAAAAGACCAGATTTTATATTTTATAAAAAAAAACACATTTTCAAGCAAATATTCTAAACACTCTTGGAGACTTTGAAAATGTTCAAAATACTTAGTCCCAATAGAAAACCAAACCGACACTGGATGCACTATTCAGCTTTATTTAACATAGATTATTTTGTCAACCAATATTCATGCAGACGAAAAAAAGATAATGCTCACCACGAAAGTCTGAACTGTTGAGCTCAGCATACTATTAAATATATTGACGCTAAATACTTTCAAATTATCTAGAAATCAAAATAGTATGTTTTATGCTATTGTTGTTGATTATGAAAAGCGTATTACCATCTTGACAGGATAGTACTTTATCTTTTATTAGTAAATGAAAATATTAATATGAAATCTCAAAACTTGTGCGAAAATGCCAAATGTTATGACAAAAATATTTAACTATCCGGCTGAGGCATTGCAAGTTTGTGTTAATATTTCCAATATTTTCAAATTATTTAACTTTAATGATTCATATATCTGATAAAAGTAGCTGTGTAAAATTGTAACATCGCTCAGTTGTTTTGCACATGTGAAAATATAAAGATGAAATTTTTTAAATATTTTATGAATAATTTTCTATGCTTCTCTCATTATGTTATAAAACATTTTATACTACATATAATCAAGTAAAAACAATGAATAATCTCAGACGCAAAGATAGTGATAAACAGGCAGATATATAGATATATTAGTAGATATGTAGGCAAGGAAAAACATTGTTACAAACAGGCAGAAATGGAAGAGTAGATAGATAGATAGATAGATAGATAGATAGATAGATAGATAGATAGATAGATAGATAGATAGATAGATAGATAGATAGACAGACAGACAGACAGACAGACAGACAGACAGATAGATAGATAGATAGATAGATAGATAGATAGATAGATAGATAGATAGATAGATAGATAGATAGATAGATAGATAGATAGATAGATAGAACCTACAATTCCCGTCATCTGAATGTCAGCTAGGCAGTACTGGCCACGAAACTCTGTTGTTGTATTAAACGTCTTGGCATCAACGCACTGATCATAGGAGCCTAACCAAAGTAACTGTCCGTCTAAGATCCCACTGGGTGGTTTTCCAATGGCATCCAAAACTAGGAAAAAAAGAAACACATATGAAACCTGCTCTTTGTCACTTGCATAGTACAGTTGCGTTTGTGTACCCAGCTTTGTTTTCAAAATTAAACTTCATTTACTGAGTATCAAGTTAATCGTCATGCAACAACACCATATATATTATAGCCTTTTTTACCCATACACATATATGGAACTCATATGCTACAGTGATTTATGTGGGAATTTCATGTTTGTATGCTTTAACGTTCGGACATTTTTACAAATGAAATGTATAGGTATGAACAGTTTGCACTTTCAAAATAAATATGCCGTATTCCTTATTTTAGAACGCAATATCCAATAATAGTATGTATACTATTTCCCAATATTCTATTTACTACGCATAATTCTTTATCATTTCATTTGCACTAGACACTAGTCAGTGTATTATGCGCTATTCCATTGCATTGTTTCTAATACAATGTGCCTCATGTGTTGAAGAATTGCGCGTGCAAACATTTAATATGTTAATTTGGTTCAGCACTGCAACACAAATTGGTTATTTAATTTGTGGCAGTTGGAATAGAGTTCCAAGTCCAAAAACCCGACACGGTAGCCAAGACGAGCAGATCCAACAATCGAATTCGAAGCTCCGCACTTTCGGACATGAGGCCGGCACCAGGACCACTGAGCCATTGTGGCTCCTTTAGTGTGTAGAAAAAGTTTATATAGGTGACGGGATCGAACATTATCCGATCCATTTATATCTGCTCGCTTGCAGATATATTCTGATAAATTATATCAGTCCATTCGTCAGTCATTCAGTCAGCCATTCGTTTACCCGTTACTCAGTTCTTGTAACCTAGACTCCGTCAACAACTACTGAGGGAGAGTGACAGTATTTCTTTATATGAATGATGGAGGACGAGAAGAATGCTTTCAGACCATAGAAACAGACCATTGTGGATGACATGTATGAGGTAATGGTCATTGGTAAAACGGAGTCTGCCATGTACCCTGAAATGCATGTACACTGACTGAGCAAGAGTGAATTATATATGGTTATATTGTATAGTAGGGGTTCGGGTAGATGACAACAAAAGATTCGAATCTTGCATGCAGAGGTTGTCAGAGAGACAGGGGATGGGGGAGCACATAATTAAATATATCTTGGATTAACAAGTTTTCATCGTGACTTGCATAACATACAGGTTAAAATTATTTTGTTATGTATATATTGAGTATAGTGTGTTTAATGTTTGTCGATAATTGTCGATTGTAATCCTCTCATGTAAACAACATATTAAATAGTTAACTTTTGTCCATGAGAGTAGAATCTATTTCATGATAATGAGCTATAAATAGGTTGCTTACTTGGCTTAGAAGTTTGCTGAAAATGAAGCTATATACGGTTTGGAGTAATTTTCGGATTAGATGGTTGACGTATTGCGACATATTTAACTTTGGGATGCATATGTCAGAGAGAGAGAGAGAGAGAGAGAGAGAGAGAGAGAGAGAGAGAGAGAGAGAGAGAGAGAGAGAGAGAGAGAGAGAGAGAGGCATTGCGATATAGAATTGATGTTATGTATATAACAAGAAAGAAGTACACAGTTATTCCCTTTACTACTCTATTTTTATTTCAATATCAGTTTTTTTTTACCTGTGTTCAGTTATTACTTGAGAGGATTTATTTTTTTAGCTTAATAATTATTCGAATTTCAGAGTGCTTATTGAATTTTGACTAAATTATTACTTTAAGACTAAAGCGAGTTCGTTCAAAATTATTCTGGATAATAATAATTCGTTACATCATGTCTGCCAGCACATCGACACGTTAAAGGCTTTTGGTACATCAGCAGAATGAAGATCTGCTATTTATTCGGAATGTCACTTGAATTCACTCGGAATACTCGATACTTTGGACTTGTGATACAAAGTTTTGGTCTATTTGTGATTTAACTTACAGTAGGGACGCTTTACAGTTATAATAAATTTTCAATAGAGTGCCATGCATTAAGGTGGTTTTGTTTGCATTTGCAACATGCACAGTGCAGCGAATCTTGGCGCATGTCTAAGCACTTTGACTAAAGGATTTTGTATATTGTACTTGTTGAAATTGTATCTGCTCTAAGGACACATATAACCACAATTACTGCTGCTATGTGTAACCTGGATAACTCTATGGTATGCTGTCTTAAACAGTTATTAAAATGCGAGAAAGATTTTGTCAGAAAACGCGATTTAGCTTCTGAAAGTACAAGGAATGAATTACCAAAAATATTAAATGCAAAAAGGTTTCTGTTTATTCTTTTCCAATTTGTCTCCTAAGTCCGTGAGTAAAAATTACAAAGCGAAACTAGCAGATTTTCTTTTATATAAGTGCACATCTGAAGTAAAGCTAATCCGTATTTTCTATAAAGTAAATTACACCCTTCAATCATACAAAAAGCAAAAAGCAAAGGTAATTAAAATGTCTTTCTATGACAGTTAATATATACAACGTCTTATTTAACTAGCTAGTATAACAGGTAAGGAATACATGCAAAATTCTTAACTTTTAAAATTCTAACCTATGCAAATTACGAAACTGTGGATGGAAGCATAATACTTTAACTTGTCTAGTTTTCATTTCATGATATAGAGAATTCAGTCTTTGGTTGAATTATTTTAAACTTGACGGATATTTTTGCTGTTTCTTAGTTTCAAACTCACAGAGTAGTTACAATATACCCTGAGAAAAACAGGTATTGCTTTACTACATTAGCACAATATTTTCACAATCCACTCATTTCATACTTTAAATTATATTTCTTCTCTCCATTTATGACTTCTGCTGTAGATATAGTTAAAATCATATCAATTTTTAAATTCTTGCCCATTTCACAAGCTATCGTAAATTCCTTCCAGCTATATCTTGACGTTAGCTAGCTGTTTTCGCTAGTGATATATCACGTTTTGATACCCATCGGCGGCAGTAAATAATTGGGTCAGTGTTTGTGGCGGTCGCATTTTGAATGCAATAATTGTAATTATGCCATGAACTTTTGCAAGAATTTTGAATATGAAAGAATTAAAAAAAAGTTCAATCAGATCTTCATTATTTAATCTTTAAGATTCAGGTTCTGTAATTGTCCTATTGAAGGTGACATTTCAAGACTAAAGTCCATAGTTATTAATCTATAGTTATTAATCTAAAGTCCATAGTTATTAACCTAAAGTCCATAGTTATTAATCTAAAGTCCATAGTTATTAATCTAAAGTCCATAGTTATTAACCTAAAGTCCCAACCACAATCTAAAGTTTTAAATATCTTATTTGGATAATCTTATGGGAGAGGGTGGTATTGAGAGAGTAGTATGAGAGAAGGTTGTTCGAAAAAATATGGTGTGGGAGGTGGTGGTATGGGATGGGGTGGTATGGGAGAAGGTAGTATGGGAGAATATGGTATGGGAGACGGTGGTATTGGATAAGGTGTGATAACCGATAGTATAATATTGTAATAATTGGGGAAAAATTGTGAAATTTATATTCTTTTCTCTATATTAGTCGTCGTTACCATGTATTACATGAGCAACAGAGAACAATAGAGAAAAAGTATTAAAATATTTTGACACCGTTAGAAGTTAATAAGCACAGTTTTGAAATGACCCTCCTAGTACACCAATCCATTGGCGTACATATTCCACGTTTTTAAACAATTCGGTACTAAAATGAATACAATGTATATAGCAAATCCTGTAATTGTTTACGCCCTCATACATGTGTCATACACCAATATTTCGTTATATTGTTAATCGCATTGTTTTCTTAATTAACTTGTACTAAGACAGTGTTAGGTCATGAAACTGCAGCAAATGAATGAAAATAGTTCATATATTTACATATAATTTTTATACACCTGACAAAATTTAAAAGTTTTACCTGAATTGCAACCCCTTTAGACGTAAGTACCATCAGAGGCATGAATTAATGGAAAAGAGAAAGTTAATACAGCATTCAGTTTTAAACTATCTTTCAGTATTAGTTATTCTAATCTCGATTATTACATTCATATATTCATACAGCATTTTCTATTTCATATTATCAATTATCGTCTAATGAATAATTAGAGAGATTTCATTTTACTTACATTTTAAAGCCCATCCCTCTCCTTTGGAAATAGCCCCCAGCAAAATTTGAACATCGCTTTGGCAACTAGTACTGAATTTACTCATTGCAGAGGTCAGGTATTTTCCTGGCCCGCCATCTGCTAGTATCCCCTGGAGCTGCTGACCGATTGGAGTTGCGAGAAGCATGGCCATTTGTTGGGACTTTAGGATCTGCTCTATAATGGGAGAACCAGAAAGTGATGCGGAGGACGTTCCATTTCCGATAGGGCTCATCAGTTGGCGGAACATTGATGACATAATATCAAGAGCAAGTGAGCCATTACCTAGTAGCGACCGCAGTTGTTGAACATCTGGAAAGGACGAAACATTAAGCAAATCAGAGTTGATGCCACCTCGAATGAGCGTTTGTGGTGTAGATCCATTGGTGTTGGAGCTCTTACTGGTAGAGTTTGAATCCAGAGATATAACTGGTCCACACATAAGGATAATCAACGTAATATACCATACCACATTCTTGCTATCAGCCATTGCTTATAATATTCGGAGGCTCCCTTTCTATATAACAGTTTGTTTAAAAGGTCTATTTACACTGGTAGGTATTGATGTCTTGCTTGTGTATTTGTGGCGGGGTAGTGCCGTTAAAAGACGGTGTGAAGAGAGATAACACGATTATACTGATGATATAGCACAGTGACGACATACGTCACAGAGGCAGTCATATCTGCATTTGGAAATCGGGATATGAGTGAATCATGCCTAAATAAAACGATTGTCAAAGTCAAGGTTTAATTTATTACTTTGAGGGCGTTTAGTATTCACATGCTCTCTCTCTCTCTCTCTCTCTCTCTCTCTCTCTCTCTCTCTCTCTATATATATATATATATATATATATATATATATATATATATATATATATATATATATATATATCCAATAATATAGCATTTACAAACTGCACTTTTGTTCTGTTAATGAGGTCTGTACAGAACATCGCTTGATCGTTCTGCACAATTCGTTTTTGTCAGGGATATTCAGAAGTTCTAACATTTGGTTGAGTCAACAACATAATGCAGTAATGTAAACGAATGTTTTAGAGGAAAAAAATTGTAGAAATTATTGATATTTCAGCTTTATGATGTATAGTTTGAAATGGAGCTGGCGAAATAAGCTTAAAACACTTTCAATTGTATGAGAGAGAACGCATGTAATTGACTATCTTAGTTGTGTTAGAAATAATAAAAAACCTTGGAAGGAAATCTAGGTAAATGTCCATTTTTTTAAAACTATCCTTGCAGTATCGTTCCACAAATAGGCCTGGGAATTGTAGTTTTGTAATTTACATCATGTGGTTATCTATACAGGGTAACCAAGATAAAATATTTGTTATGCAGCTTAAAGACTTTAGTCCGATTGTTGATAATAAACAGCGGGTCCGGCATCAGTTCTCTTGATTCTAATCCCGCCTGGGGACTTTTCTTGTACACAAGGACTTAAATTGAAATGGTAATGGACTAATTATTTGTGGGTATTTCGTCAGTGGTAAACAGAGAGTGTTGCAAACAGTGCAAATATTGCGTAATTTACACAGGAATCGATTTTTAGATATCTAAGTTATTAATATGACACACTCAGCTGATAAAGTACAGGTCAAATGCACTGCTGTTTGCTTGGTTTGGTTTTGATTCCATGTTCTACAACATGGCAAAAAGAAACATTAAGGTTATGTTTCTATGGTTTCTATACAGGAAAGCCTTTGGTTGTCCCTGCACAAGGCGATTTTTTTTTCTTTAAGCAAGTCTGATGCAATTTGCTTTAAAAAGTAAATTGTAATCCATATTAATCATAACTCTTTCTTGGTGGATCTTTGGATAATATTTATTATTATTGTTATTTGGTGGATTGTGGCCAAGAACTCATCTAAAGTAAAACTTCATCTTGTCCTATATCAATATTTGTTAGCAACATACCATGTCAAGACACAAAACGTTGCCTCAAGGTAGTCAATCGACATGATTTAATTTAGAACGGGATCCGTTTTAATCACTTAAAACTGTGTGACTACTGAAAACGAATTGTAAAAATTTCAAAAACTTTTTTGTAGAAACATAATCCCTCCAGCTGTCATTTTTTAACAATTTACCGAAGGAGGCTGCAGTTTAAAATTAATTTCTTGTGTGCAGAGATGCGTGGTCTTTTCTGTACCGAGATGGATGGACCTATATAATAGAATATGAAAATTTCATTTCACAAATATTTTTTCTTCATCTCGATAACTTCGGCTGTATACATTTTCATCATTTTGATACTAATATTAACACGGAAATTTAATCCTTTAGTGATGGCTTTCATTTACATTTTCAAGTTTATCTGTATGCACTGTTTATAGAATTGTTTCCTTAGTTGCAGTATTCAAATATGTACAAAACTAAATTTTGTTTTGTGGGTGTTTGAAAGTGTCGACTTTGTTGATTTCTGTTCAAGTTTTTGCAACACAAGCATAATTCTAAGACGAGGTTTTTTTAATTAGCGGTTTGTAATAACCCCAAAACGAAAAATAAGTTATCTTATTAAAACTGCTACGCCCACGCAAATTATACTCCATTAAAATTGGTACAAATAGGAAAATTGGTACTCCAATTAAAATTGGTACGATATTGTTTCTATCTTTATTTGGCGATGTTCTTTAATGGAACAAGAGGTCAACAAGCCTGTACAGTAGGCGCATGAAAGTATGATATATGTGTCAAAAGAATTACTGCTATATTTGACTCGGAACTAAATCAATAAATTACCATCAAAGGATAGCAGGGAGTGCTTTGTGAAAGAAGGATTAGACTTTGGTCTTTATTACCCTGAAGTGAACTGTACGAGAACAAACAATAAAATCCATCGTCTTAGAGAATGAATCGTTTCCAGGATTGTCATGCAAACGTCCGAGTGAACCACACTTTATGTAGATGACGCATTTGAATGAACGTTGACAGTAAACAAGAAATCTCTGTTTAAATTAGGCATCAGATCACTGTCATGTATGCTGTATACTCTGATGATGTCCGTTATGTGTTGTATTAAGCGTGATTAATCAGATGCAGCTGAACGAAGAAACACACACTCATATATATATATATATATATATATATATATATATATATATATATATATATATATATATATATATATATATATATATATATATATATATATATATATATATATATATTAATTTCAGAAAGCTCATTGTGCAGAAAAGAAAACAAATACATTTGTTTTTGTTTTCTTTTGATTGTAAATGTTTCACCTTTACGTAGCATGGGTCTACGTTCATACTGCAGAAACTATTTAAATATCATCGTATGTTTCAATCGTCACACTTGATAATGTTTTGAGGACATTATCAGTCCAAGATGATACAGGATCTTTTGCCTAATGAATATTCTAAATACAAATCAGTCAGACGAATACAATCAACCCTACCTGCTCTGTTTAATGTCATTATCTTGAGAAACTACTAAGTCCGTGATGTATGAAAACTGTCAACAAAATCCCCAGACGCTTACTCCGTCTCTTAATTATGGAATTCATGGTATTTCCCGTCCACGTATAGGATATGCTCATCACATCCTGCGATAAAACCAACGTGGAGAAAGGATATTAGAAAATGTGCGTTGACGCATTGTTTGTCTATAGATGTAACTTTATAACTATCTTTACATCGTTGTAGCAATTGCATTATACTTCCATAAAGGAGATAATCTACCATGAAGCGTATGGTTTTACCGATGTGTTTTCTGATCATTTTCGGAAAGCCCTGAACATGTACCAGTTGGTAATAGTCAAATGTAATCACGCCATCTAGATGTATACTTGCGAGACGGGGGATTTGCATTCGATGAATCCATTCCTTGTTGTTTTGCAACGCATCTTTCTATCACTTCTTGTCAGCGTGGCGCACTTGCTAAGCTTATTCATCTGTTTCTCTTTTAAATATTACATGTTGTTTCGGATGTTATTATTTATATAACATACTAGGCTAATTGGCTGTCCTATACCGATATTAAAATAACAACTGTAAGAAACAACTAGGTTGATCGAGTTTACAAGAAAGTTTAAGCAGAAAAAAGCAAAATCAATTGTGAGAAATTAAAGAAGATGCAACAAGTTTCTAACTCGCGAATGTTTGTTTAGCAAGCGGGACACAGACGAAATGAAAATTTGGGTGTTATACAGGCGATAATATTGACAGTCTTGAGTTCAACAAATTACAACTATATACATGCAAACAAATACAATTAAGAGCTTCTATACTGTGCAAACAAAGACAATACGGGTTTGACACGCCAAGTGTAAAATCAGTCATTCAAATTAATAAAGGTTAGTTACCTATGTAGAATGGCAGGAGATAACCATCTAGGTTTTAGAGTTCAGATGTCCGACATACATAATGACACTAAAGAAATCGTTTTTCAACTGTATCAGATTATTATAAATAACCTTTCATTTTATAGTGTGTAGAGGGTTTATAAATCAGATGTTTATCTTGAACATAATCTTGAACATAATCTTGAACATAATCATGCGCCACTTCTTATGCCTATGTCTACACCTAAAACCAACCCTTAACATTCTTATTTTAATGAACAGTCACACTCACCACTTCTTAATCGTTACAACTATTTTAAAACTATGTTTTTCAACATCATAACTGTATACATTAACTAACTCTTTTACTCGTTATTGTCCTCCTTGTATTGTTGTTTTATGCCATTTTTCTTATTATGATATTGTTAAATGAACCCCTGTGGGAGTAGCATATCCATATTGAGGTAGCCTATATGATATTTCCTCAATTTCCATTTGCGAGTAGAGTTAAACAATGGCCACCAGAAATGTTCATACCGATCAAAACATTCCGAAGGTGGAGTTAAAAACGTTTTCCCACGATCCCACCCAATCAGTAAAGAAAATACCGCACAAGAATTTCATGGACTTATTTGGACCAAGCAGAATCACAAAGTGATATTTTAATGTGTGGTAATATCAAAAATATGAAACAGCACATACTATAGGAAAAGCATACCTACTATGTGATAAGTTAGACACGTGTATGATTAATTAGACTTATGAAGACCTGAGCGCGGTTAAATAGCCATAATGCACGGATTGGTTCACGCATTGTCATGAGTTATTGTTATTTAATTACGAGCTATGTTTGTTCAAACTGAATTGGATAGGAATAAATTTTGATTTGTATGGAAATTGTCATTTCGGACGGCTACCAGGAATCAGTTGGGTAACCGATGTTGCCAGATGCATTGCATTGTTTTTAGGCTATTGCAAACGGGAATTTTATTTCATATACAATATACATGCTGTGAAAAGGGTGTGGTTTTACATGAACATATCATTTTAAATGTGCTAATAGCTTTTTTGTTTTTCTTTTTAAAAAAAAAACAACTGGGAATATTAAAAAGCCGAAGTAGTGTTGTAAAGGACAGTAAATTTTGTTGTCTATATTAATTGGATCTGATCAGTAACTAACGTTTGTTCCAAAATGACACAATCACTTTCTGGCCTGCTAACCGTAAGCCCAGGAAGAACTGTAGAAGTGACAAAGTCCTAATTTGTAGTGGTCTCATTGTTCATTTATAAATTGGTTAACATCGTCACATAAACAGTACAAAAAAAAAACAGTACAAATTAGCATACACTTTCTGTAATAGCAAAATAACGTAACAGGACTCCGGTTAATTTAAGAAGTAAATTCACTCATTAAATCATCCCGGGAAGGCGATTGCCTGGAGGAATTTGAATTTTATGTAATGAGTTTATACTATTATGATGATTTGTTTGATTTATTTGCTTGCATTTGCAGGGATTTGTTTGTTTGGATTCGTAGATTAATTTATTGATATGCTATAGCTGTTGAGTTTGTTTATCTGAATCCACACAATTATATTATTCTTTATATGTACATTTATTTACGACCCCAAAAGGGGTTACACAATGTTAGAAGGACATAAAGTGGCGAGATACCGGATGATGTAGTAAATGGGAGGGAAAGAGTGGAGAAGACCCAGGCTTACCGACACAAGGAGCAGAAATGGACTGTGGACTTTGCACTGAGACAAGACATCGGGTTGTAAATCGATACAAGGCAGTGTTTTTCGATCTTGTACTCGATCTAATGATGAATTAAATCTATCGTTTCGGCTTTTGATATAATCATATTAGTAATTTGCAATTCATTGAATAAGTTGATTCAAAAAGAAATATATTTTTCAAATTGTCACGTTTATCATACTTGTTTATCAATGGAAATCATCGTTTTTTTTATTGAAATTTTTCAATTAATGAATTATTCTTTAAACATACAAATGGGCAATTTATCTTGTGCAAAACCGTTTTCCCATTTTAAAGAAACTTTGCCTTATCTAAACTGTCCTTGCCGATTTAATGCAAATCTTTCTTTATATAGATAAATGGATAAACAAAACTCAAGCACTACCCCAACATTTATTCGTCTGATGTGGAAAGGGAAGACATCTCAAAGGAAGATTCTAAGCATGCTTGGAATGATTTCAAAACCTTCAATCTATTAAGTCTAGAGACTACCATAATGTGTGTTTCCAAACAGATTTTGTACATTTATGTGACGATGTTAACCAATGTAATAAATGAACAATGAGACCAATACAAATTAGGGCTTTGTCACTTCTACAGTTCTTCCGGGGCTTTCGGTTATCAGGCCAGATTGTTTCATTTTGGAACAAACGTCAGTTATTGATCAGATCCAGTTAATATAGACAACAAAATTTATTGTCCTTTACAACACTACTTCGGCTTTTTAATATTCCCAGTTGTTTGGCATATATTTTTAACCACATCGAAATCAATACAATGAAGGTATAGAGAACATTTAGGCTTTGTTCTTTACCGTCTTAAAGTGAATTGTAGGAGCACAAAACATTTAATCTGTTTTCCATGTTTTGTCAGCATTGTCTTGAAAAAAATTGGATTGACAGATACATCTGAGGTAGCTTTTATTCTTTTCTGTGCGTCATTAAATATAAAATGCCGTTCAAAGTCCTTACTGTACTCTTCAACAAGTGTTAGACTATTATATAGTTATGTAGTCTGCATGAGTAAGACAAACACAGGGCCAGCAACTGAATTTCCCCCCATTAGGTGCTGCTTTCTTCACATTAAAACCCACGTACACGTGAAATTAGTCATATTAGTATGTCTTATTCACATCATCTAATTATTTATTTTGATAACCTGATGAATGTAGATCAAATAATCAACGTACGTCTGTCAATAAAGATTTTTATACCTACGTTTGTTTATACCGAATTAATTTACTAAGTAACATCCATTTGGCTATATAACGTTATACTACTGCTAGAGAGATCATTGCGTACAAGCAATTTATCTTTAAACATACGGGGCTGCTTGGCTAAGTAAATAAATGTAATGACAGGCAACTGATAATATAGAATGTACTTGCCTGGCACAAAGCTGGGGTTAAAAATTCACACGACACATTTCTTTACTGCTTATAATGGCGGCATAGTAAAAGTGCTGTGATAAAATGTCCATATATGGGTAAGTTTAAGGATCCATGTTGTATGTCAATATTGATCATATCTCAGTAGTAGGTGCTTTTAGATATATAGTTTGCCATAAGCTTATATGTTGGATATAAAATACTCCATCTTACCATTTAAAAATATTTTTGAGCAATTGATCCTCTGGCTAAGGTCTACCAAACAAACACATACAGGGACACACACAAGCACATACACACAGACATACAGACAGAGATAGATAGATAGATAGATAGATAGATAGATAGTTAGATAGATAGATAGATAGACAGACAGACCGGTAGATAGATAGATATATAGATAGATAGACAGACAGGCAGACAGATATATATATATATATATATATATATATATATATATATATATATATATATATATATATATATATATATATATATATATGATGTTAGTATTAAATTAGGCAAATTCAAGTTGTAATTCAAAGTACCAGTTACTAAACAAGCTTGCAGTATTTAACATTTACCCAAACAGTATAATTTAGGATGGAATATAATTGTTGTGTATTAAAACGTTACATTTTACCAGCTTTCGGGCAGAGACAATACATAACACTACAAGAGGATGTAACAATTTAGGCCTAGGGCTAGAAGAGAGTTGAATTTACTCATTGCTACATCAATAAAACGCAGACTGGAACATATTTTTAACTCGAATTTATGCCATTGTTGTTGCGATCTCATTCATAATACACATAGCCTAGATTTTCTTTCATTTTTTTTCTTGTCTGTCCCAGCTGGGAAGGTGTCTGAATCTGTATAGCCTCGTGCTTCTAAATGACGCCATTGTTTGCTTTGATATTTACATGATACGCCGATATCCAGACAAGTTTCAAACGTCTTTGTTTTTGGAACGAATTTGAATCTCAGATTGTGTGTATATGACATATTATACAACATATTTCTGACACTGGAAACAGAGAAAAAACAAAAACTCACTTAGGAATCTGATGAACATTCTTTTACATGGAATAAGTCAAGCTCATCAAGAAATTTTCATGTGATATGTATCACAGTGTGTGGATTGCCTTATGATTATTCCTAACAGTCCTCCAGTTTAAAAGCAACAACGATTCTGATTGGGTCAGATTCTTTAAACTGGTTCAATCAAGAGGACCCGATGGTTCAACAAAGGTGTATATCCCAGAAAGCCTTCCATTAACTTCTTTTGCGTTGGTCGTTCCTTCCTGAGTTTACCCGAGTACTTCCTCCAATAATATACATGTTGCCATGTATCACGTGTTGAAAAAGAGCTAAAATCATACAAACCTAACTAAACGTATTAAATCTTATAAAGGTGCATTATATATCATTTCAGGTAGCTACATATGCCCTGAATTGATGTAGGACCTTGACCATGGAAGATGATCTAAAATTTCACAATTAAACAAGACTTATAAAAGCCGTAGTTTGATTGATATATTAAGAAACTAATGGATCATATGGGTTGACGTTGGTCTTATGATAAGTAAGTCTTATAAGGTGTTCAGCTTGTATGTCTCAAGGAAACAACAATAGAGTGACATATGCAAGAAGCTACTGAAATATGTTAGGCATGTGACTGCTCAACTACGTTTAGGCTTTTAATATGCCCCTCTATACTTTAAACCTTTGAAAAGAGAAAACTACAGATGAATAAAAAGGCAAAAGAGTAATTATGAAACAGGAATTTCCCATTCCAGCAATGCTAAAATATAAATCAATGGATCAGCCAAAATGAAAAATCAGTTTTACTGTGCAAAAACGTTACACTTCTGTTATTGGAGGATGAGTTGCAAATGAGTCCGACAATGTTAAAAATGATGGTTGCTGGATCTGTACAAAGCAAAAGAGTCACGTAATGTTTTAGAATTGCACGTTTCCGTACATAGAAGTGCCTTCTTGGACATAAAAGAAATGCACATTTTATGATCTTCGTCATTAACACAGTAACTGTTATCTACATCAACAAACTGAATAAGAGAGTCCGAGATCAACTATTTCCTGACATTTGGATTTGGAGTATAGAATGATAATTTTGGTTGAGTGATTGTCATCGTTCTGTTAAGAATACTATTGAGGTAGATCACCATCTAGGAAGTTCAGTGGTGATGACGTGTTGTAAACAAAAATATCTTTAAAAAATCATGCAATATTTTGACATGAAAATCATTGTCTCTAGATAAAGGTCTCCAATTCAAAAATATATGTCGTATTGATCAGATCCACATGATTCAGCGATTGATACTTTCATGTTTACTTGGTCTGGTCCAGTTTTATATATGTCCTGTCCTTTACGTCTGATTGAAAGTATTCGTTGGAAGATTGCAACAGCAGTGAAAGGTGAATCATACTGCACCAATGTAGATACCTCAGATTTTTATTCTCTGCCTTTTGAAAAATTTGCTCAGCATTCCTGTATCTTTCCATAGGTTCACTGCCTGTTGAACTTACATCAGAATCCAATAACGAAACATTCCCTAGTGACAACCCGGTTAGCGGCATTAGATTATCCTTAACCTTTGTTGCATAAAAGCATATCAGGACAAGCTGCTAATTTCATATTTGATTCCTGGAGAGAATCATCTAGGAAACAATATTGGAATTATCTTAAGAAATGATTGTTCGTATTGTTGTGAAACATATTGGTCCCTTGCTCCACTTGTAAATTCTGCAATAATTTTCCTAACAGCTTTTTGATGCAGGTTTCGGCTACAGCTCCATTAACACTGATAGAGTGCCTTATTTGAAATAGTAAACTTGAATAGTAATGTTGACCTAGGTAATAACATATAGTAACGTGTTTATAAAAATATTAAAGAGGAGTTTTTCTACGTAGGTAACATTTGCCGAGTCAGAGCATAACCCGGGATGTGTGCACTATGCATAGCATCTGATGCATATTCCTTGTGATGCGAATCGGCTAGTTTAATGTAACATAAAGGAAACAGCGAAGACATAAAGTTTTGTAAATTTTAACTAAAATTATTTAATTCCCTAGAAAGCACGATGAATAGGTAAATATATGAAACAAGACTTACGATTTACGAAAAAGATCCAAAACTGTTTATTGTTGTGAAAACACATACGTCCTTTTAATCAACAATTCTAAATTTATATTCTGAATCTCAAATGGCGGATGATTACGTCAAACGAAGGCTATCTCAAAGTGTCCATAATTTTTAGTTTATTGTTCTGCTTCAATTTAGAAATAATTCAGCAAAATACCTACGTCTAAAGTTAGTTGTGTAGTTCTCCAGGAAAAATAATAATAATTTAAAAAGTAGATGAAGTACAGCTGTTACCACTAACAAAATACACGTTCCTCATACTTATGAACAACTCTTTCCAGCGCAGGAAATCCTATTTAAGGTATTTAAAACTCTATAAGAAGTTATGATGGGACTCTCTACTATGACCGACTACGAATGAATATTTCTTACAGGTAGTAAATTATTTAAAACAAATTAGTACGTCATTTCATGTATAGACACACGAAGGTCACGTGTGATTTTGAAATCACACCTGGGTAATACAAAAGCCTAAGCAAGTATAATTAGAAATAACCTCGGTCACAGCCAATCATTTTCTTACTTTTTCCATGCTGTTTACTTGCAACGACAAAACCTACATGTGAAAGTCGTTTTATACTCGAGTCGCATTTATGTCTTAAATACACACGATATTTATAACAGAATATCAGTCCAATGGAAACCTAATCATTTTCAAAATAATAAAATATATAATGATATTAAAAATGAAATAGATTAAAATAGAAATAAAATAGAAAAATTAAAATCTTAAGCATGTAATTTAACTACAGGGTAGTTACACCTTGGAAAAGAATTCTTTAAAGCCAGTTATTCGAAAATTGGTAAACCTGTTAGCCTTATCCAGCGGCCAGAGATGCCAAACTTTGCTTGTAATAAATGTTGATGACATCGCTATTTTCTATAACAGAGTTGTTGTTAGACTTTGGACTTTGGACTTTTTCCACACATGAAAACATGAAAAGCGTATGTATGTATGTATATATATATATATATATATATATATATATATATATATATATATATATATATATATATATATATATATATATATATATATATATATATATATATGTATATGTATATGTATATGTATATATATATATATATATATATATATATATATATATATATATATATATATATATATATATATATATATATATGTATATATATATATATATATATATATATATATATATATATATATATATATATATATATATATACATATATATATATATATATATATAGCTGAATCGTTTAAAAAATACATCGGTATATATATATATATATATATATATATATATATATATATATATATATATATATATATATATGTATATATATACATATAGCCCTATCAATTGCGCTCATTCACAAAGAGAAAAACGTTTCTGTTTAAACACAGATTTGCCAAACTCCAGCAATTCTTTTACTATTTCCTCAGTCGATCTAACAGTCACAGTTAAAAATGAATGAGCTGATAGTTTGTGGGGGACCAAAACGTATTTAGTGGGATGTATTACAAATCCTAAATGGTCCATTAATGTAGCAGTATCACACTCATTGTTTTGTTACTCCAAGTATACTGAGCCTTGCAGCAGATTATGGTCATATATGCAAGATGGAGATAGCTCATCTTAGTTAAGTATGTAACACGTGTTTCATGATTTTGATTTATACTCGAAATGCAGATGCCAATCCATTTGTTAATCAGGTGAATTGATGAAAGTGTCCTTTCATGCGTAAAGAATATTTGAGAAGCCAATGTCAACATCAATATAGCAATATGCATATTTGAGGTCTTGAAATCTTTATGAATATGTGCTTTGAAGTCTTAGAGGTTAAGTACGGTCGGATGCTCCCAACACGCGTTCTTTAAGAAGTATGCTAGACAAATACTTTACACGGGACAGTTTTATTCTTTCGACTATTGTATTATTCAGTAGTTTGTCAAGTCTGTCGTAAGTAAGATGGATTCTTTGTCAAGATATTTGTCTTTTATGGAATACAAGTATGGACTTGGTTACAATCGAGTTTCAGTCTATAGGCTTTCAGAGTAGATATAAGTCATGCATGAGATTTTATCTTCAGCCAGTACATAGCACACCTTTTAACCTTACCAGGAAAGAAAGGTTGTGGCGTATGTAAAATATAACAGGGAAAGAAACTTCTCACAAATGAATGTGGAAACTGCTACTTACATTTTGTTCAAAGAACCAGCACTGACTTTATTCACAAATCTTGACATGGGATGCAAGGTCGCCTATTTTTGAGGCTGTATGGTCCCCGTTGATATGTTAGAAGCTTGTGCATCTTTGTAATTTGGATTTCTTCCACTATTTGAAGTCAAAAACTTTCCTCCCCATCTTCTGAGCATTTGCAATAATCTTTATTTTTGGGACAGGTCATCGTCAAACAAGAAGTAATGGACCTTATTTTAGGGGATCACACAGTGATTGGTAATTTTAATGCATATCAGGTTTGGCCATTCATTTCTTGTCTAAAATCTATAACAAATCAAGAAGAAAATATACATAACACAATACCAGCATCGGCCTGCAGCTCATTTATATTTTGGTGTACTAGCTTACTTGTGCATTAATTCATCCATGAGTATGTGAAGGGAACACAAGCTTTTGCAACCTTTCCTGGTAAGCGTTGCGGCTTTGTGACGATTTCTTTGGTAGGTTTATTTTGGTGAGCCCAAATCTCAGAATTCTCTTTTGGTACACCTACGTTTTGGTGACGTTGTACCACCCTTAAATGTTTTTAACTAAAATATTTAAATTTATACTAGGATATCTGGAAAAGGTTGCTCGCAACGTTAGTTATCTGCCAGAGCATTATTGCTTTTGCTAAATTTACCAACTGTGTCATATCGTTGTTGACAAAAATTGTCAACAGTTCAAGCTAGAGCATGCTGCCACTGATGCGCAGATGTCACATTGTCTCTTGCAGTTCCTCTCGAGAATTCAGAAGAATGTTCACAATCACGTAATCAAATGGTCAGTAATGGCACTGCCACTTTATCACTTTATCCGTCGACTCTGGTTTCCTCCATATATTGACACCACTACAGGGGTATAACTTTCAAATGATGTTCCCTCTTGGGTCATTATTGCTTTCTGGTGCAAAAATGATGGACAAATATTTGCCCTTATCAGATAAAAGCGACTAGGTTCTGTTTGGCAATATTTCTTGCATTTCCCTTACTAACAGGATTCCTTTGTCCCGATTCCGCCTTTCTATAAAACCGCGCCGGACACAGTAGTCTAAAACCATTAAACATTATCGTACAGTGATCAGTATCTAGGAAACCCCATGGACTTCAATTTATTCGTTTCGTTATTTAACAATTCGTTTCGTTCACGTTTATGTTGATATTTTTAATGTTTAGCAGGCCTTTTACTGCCATCAAACATTTTAATTTTGGGTCAATTGATTCTGCCTGGGTCGGTGTAGAGCAAGCACAATTGGTCATATTCCGTCAGGAAGGAGAGAGCCAGGCCAGGAATCTGAAAAGGATAGGGATAAGGTGTTTCATCGAATAGCAGCCCAGCGCTACAAGAATTGTCCAGGCTAACGCGGAGGGCTTGCGATGATACACGTTTTGACTGAGGATTACTCTTCTCTCACAATTTCGCATTGTCCTCTCTCTCTGTCTCTGTCTCTCTGTCTCTCCCTGTCTCTCTCTGTCTCTCTATCTCTCTCTCTCTCTCACTGGAGAAGATAACGACGCGACTCTGTAATTCAGTCTGCGACCGAGACAGCGCCAGTCGGCGACCAGAGGAAGACCAGTTAGCGACCCTGCGACCCATTTTCAGCAACCAACAACGACACAGCGGGACTGTACCATTGGCGCCCCGAAAAGTCCCGCCCAAGAGAACCAGTTTTCGACGAGACGCAACATGGGCCCCAGGGGAAACCCAGTCGAAGCCCCTTTTAAAATCTGCAACCCAGCTTTTTGGCTGCGAGTGAACATCACACAGTCGGCGATTGCGCCGAGACAAAGAAAAGTCTGCGACTCAGTCAAAAACAAGTAGAAAACCGGAGGCGAACCTTCCAATCACGACCCGTGGGCGATTGCGCCAGTGGGACCCCCCAGAAAGAGGTACCCCGGATAAAACTGCCACTTTCTGGTGACAGTCATAAAAAAATCAACGGATACCCTCCCTATACAAGATTTTTAATAAACCCAAATGCGAGACAGGGGCATTTTGCGGCTATATATATATGGGCAATTTTTTTTAACATTGTCATAAATCTGTAATTAAAAATAAAAATCCAGAAAAATCAATTACTACTTGTTACGAAAAACCCTGACATATAAAATTCCATCCCTTTTTTAGGAATACCAAATGCTTACGAAGTAATAATCTAAACTGACTAGGGGAAAATAATCATTGCAATTTCGAGAAATACCTTTTGGGGGACATAAGGAAATCCCTATTTTAACCTTTTTTAACTCTGTTTCAAAAATTTCAAGTCATAGGGCCCCTTTGCCACCCCACACGAAAGGGTATTTTCAACTCCGGCTTGACGAGCTCCGATTATAAATGTATTTCTACAATAGTGGCATAGTTGTTTGAAATGTTTTTTGCACAAATTGTGTTGAGAAAATTTTTTCACACGGGGTCTTATCAGAACACAGAAACAAAAACAGAATACGTTTTTAAACCAAACCCTGACCAAAAGTGTGAATTTGCATCACCTGATAAATTAACATTAAGACCCACCAAAAAGCAAAAGGATTGTTGATATTCCGGTCCAAAGGGGGCGTAATTCCAAAGAGACTAATAAATAGTTTAGAATCATTTCTGAATAATGTTTGCTTGAAATGCCTTTGGAAAATGTTTTTATTGTTTTCTTTGTCTTGCCTCTTTATAGTTAAGAATTTATACATAAAGGAAATCCCTATTTCCCTGTGTCTTTCAAACAATAGGTTCAATATGTATTCGTTATAGTTAAGAATAAGCAAACTTGTGGCACCATGCCAGTGCACGTAAAAATCATGACAACCAGTGCAACGTAATTCTATGCATGTTCTAGGTTCAGGTGCTTCAATACAAATTCCACATCACTTATAACAATCCTCCTGTTAGCGTAGCCATTTGAATTTGAATTTGTTATTTCTATATGGTGAGATTGGAATATTTACATACTTTCCAGTACTGGCACATGCAACATCAGGGCAGATCAAATCCCATAGCTCGATATTACGGACTGCTAATTATTGAAGTCCAACAAGTACAATTTTCCAAAGTGTTAGCTTTGGACACATGCTTTCTATTCTTAAAGCAAGTTTGGCAAATTCAAAAAGTCCGGGCAGTATTAAACTCCGCCCCGGGTACGAAGGGCGTGGGGTTTGTCCCCGGTCGGTCATACCAAAAACTTACAAAAAAAGGTCTAACAGCTGCCTCGCTTGACGTCACATTAGAGGTTTGTTAGGGCTGATCCTGGGGTCTAATGTACTGGGTGGGGCCTCAAATGTCTGCGTATGAGCCCCCGTGTAACTCAAAAAACTGCACACCCGCACGAGCGATATACCGAAAAAAGTTTAAACTTTGTTAAAAATTTTATTATATAAACCACTATTTAAGTTCATCTTCAAACCTTTTCTTCTAAAATTTAACCTTCCCCCCTTTTTTGTGAACGGATCATGTTTTTTCAAACAAAACTTTTTTCAATGAAAATTATTAAACAAAAGGTATTTGTTTTTGGGGCGCTTTGAAAAATTAAAAAATTTACGGTCTGAAGGTTTTCAGTGTGCTTTTTAAAATTTGGGGGTAAATTCAGTCTATTAGCAGAGCAAAAAAAACTGTGCTATAAAGGAAACCAAATATATCCCCGCTCAAGAACAGTTACTCCGAAAGGTTTTACAACCTTTTCTTTTATCTCTATAGCTCTTCGCAGTCCAATATGCCTTTTATCTCTATAGCCGTTTGCAGTCCAATGTGCAGAAAACTTTAATACATATTGGCAAATTAATGTATGTTGGTGTATAATATTCAAAATGAGCCCACGTACTATATTCGATATAAGGTTTATGCAATATATATATATATATATATATATATATATATATATATATATATATATATATATATATATATATATATATATATATATATATATATATATATATATATATATATATATATATATTAATTTCAGAAAGCTCATTGTGCAGAAAAGAAAACAAATACATTTGTTTTTGTTTTCTTTTGATTGTAAATGTTTCACCTTTACGTAGCATGGGTCTACGTTTATACTGCAGAAACTATTTAAATATCATCGTATGTTTCAATATCTTTTGCCTAATGAATATTCTAAATACAAATCAGTCAGACAAATACAATCAACCCTACCTGCTCTGTTTAATGTCATTATCTTGAGAAACTACTAAGTCCGTGATGTATGAAAACGGTCAACAAAATCCCCAGACGCTTACTCCGTCTCTGAATTATGGAATTCATGGCATTTCCCGTCCACGTATAGGATATGCTCATCACATCCTGCGATAAAACCAACGTGGAGAAAGGATATTAGAAAATGTGCGTTGACGCATTGTTTGTCTATAGATGTAACTTTATAACTATCTTTACATCGTTGTAGCAATTGCATTATACTTCCATAAAGGAGATAATCTACCATGAAGCGTATGGTTTTACCGATGTGTTTTCTGATCATTTTCGGAAAGCCCTGAACATGTACCAGTTGGTAATAGTCAAATGTAATCACGCCATCTAGATGTATACTTGCGAGACGGGGGATTTGCATTCGATGAATCCATTCCTTGTTGTTTTGCTTATTCATCTGTTTCCCTTTTTAATATTACATGTTGTTTCGGATGTTATTATTTATATAACATACTAGGCTAATTGGCTGTCCTATACCGATATTAAAATAACAACTGTAAGAAACAACTAGGTTGATCGAGTTTACAAGAAAGTTTAAGCAGAAAAAAGCAAAATCAATTGTGAGAAATTAAAGAAGATGCAACAAGTTTCTAACTCGCGAATGTTTTTTTAGCAAGCGGGACAGAGACGAAATGAAAATTTGCGTGTTATACAGGCGATAATATTGACAGTCTTGAGTTCAACAAATGACAACTATATACATGCAAACAAATACAATTAAGAGCTTTTATACTGTGCAAACAAAGACAATACGGGTTTGACACGCCAAGTGTAAAATCAGTCATTCAAATTAATAAAGGTTAGTTACCTATGTAGAATGGCAGGATATAACCATCTAGGTTTTAGAGTTCAGATGTCCGACATACATAATGACACTAAAGAAATCGTTTTTCATTTTATAGTGTGTAGAGGGTTTATAAATCAGATGTTTATCTTGAACATAATCTTGAACATAATCTTGAACATAATCATGCGCCACTTATTATGCTTATGTCTACACCTAAAACCAACCCTTAACATTCTTATTTTAATGAACAGTCACACTCACCACTTCTTAATCGTTACAACTATTTTAAAACTATGTTTTTCAACATCATAACTGTATACATTAACTAACTCTTTTACTCGTTATTGTCCTCCTTGTATTGTTGTTTTATGCCATTTTTCTTATTATGATATTGTTTAATGAACCCCTGTGGGAGTAGCATATCCATACTGAGGTAGCCTATATGATATTTTCTCAATTTCCATTTGCGAGTAGAGTTAAACAATGGCCACCAGAAATGTTCATACCGATCAAAACATTCCGAAGGTGGAGTTAAAAACGTTTTCCCACGATCCCACCCAATCAGTAAAGAAAATACCGCACAAGAATTTCATGGACTTATGATATTTTAATGTGTGGTAATATCAAAAATATGAAACAGCACATACTATAGGAAAAGCATACCTACTATGTGATAAAGTTAGACACGTGTATGATTAATTAGATTTATGAAGACCTGAGCGCGGTTAAATAGCCATAATGCACGGATTGGTTCACGCATTGTCATGAGTTATTGTTATTTAATTACGAGTTATGTTTGTTCAAACTGAATTGGAGAGGAATAAATTTTGATTTGTATGGAAATTGTCATTTCCGACGGCTACCAGGAATCAGTTGGGTAACCGATGTTGCCAGATGCATTGCATTGTTTTTAGGCTAGTGCAAACGGGAATTTTATTTCATATACAATATACATGCTGTGGAAGGGGTGAGGTTTTACATGAACATATCATTTTAAATGTGCTAATAGCTTTTTGTTTTTTTTAAAAAAAAACAACTGGGAATATTAAAAAGCCGAAGTAGTGTTGTAAAGGACAGTAAATTTTGTTGTCTATATTAATTGGATCTGATCAGTAACTAACGTTTGTTCCAAAATGACACAATCACTTTCTGGCCTGCTAACCGTAAGCCCAGGAAGAACTGTAGAAGTGACAAAGTCCTAATTTGTAGTGGTCTCATTGTTCATTTATAAATTGGTTAACATCGTCACATAAACAGTACAAAAAAAAAAACAGTACAAACTAGCATACACTTTCTGTAATAGCAAAATAACGTAACAGGACTCCGGTTAATTTAAGAAGTAAATTCACTCATTAAATCATCCCGGGAAGGCGATTGCCTGGAGGAATTTGAATTTTATGTAATGAGTTTATACTATTATGATGATTTGTTTGATTTATTTGCTTGCATTTGCAGGGATTTGTTTGTTTGGATTCGTAGATTAATTTATTGATATGCTATAGCTGTTGAGTTTGTTTATCTGAATCCACACAATTATATTATTCTTTATATGTACATTTATTTACGACCCCAAAAGGGGTTACACAATGTTAGAAGGACATAAAGTGGCGAGATACCGGATGATGTAGTAAATGGGAGGGAAAGAGTGGAGAAGACCCAGGCTTACCGACACAAGGAGCAGAAATGGACTGTGGACTTTGCACTGAGACAAGACATCGGGTTGTAAATCGATACAAGGCAGTGTTTTTCGATCTTGCACCCGATCTAATGATGAATTAAATCTATCGTTTCGGCTTTTGATATAATCATATTAGTAATTTGCAATTTATTGAATAAGTTGATTCAAAAAGAAATATATTTTTCAAATTGTCACGTTTATCATACTTGTTTATCAATGGAAATCATCGTTTTTTATTGAAATTTGTCAATTAATGAATTATTCTTTAAACATATAAATGGGCAATTTATCTTGTGCAAAACCGTTTTCCCATTTTAAAGAAACTTTGCCTTATCTAAACTGTCCTTGCCGATTTAATGCAAATCTTTCTTTATATAGATAAATGGATAAACAAAACTCAAGCACTACCCCAACATTTATTCGTCTGATGTGGAAAGGGAAGACATCTCAAAGGAAGATTCTAAGCATGCTTGGAATGATTTCAAAACCTTCAATCTATTAAGTCTAGAGACTACCATAATGTGTGTTTCCAAACAGATTTTGTACATTTATGTGACGATGTTAACCAATGTAATAAATGAACAATGAGACCAATACAAATTAGGGCTTTGTCACTTCTACAGTTCTTCCGGGGCTTTCGGTTATCAGGCCAGATTGTTTCATTTTGGAACAAACGTCAGTTATTGATCAGATCCAGTTAATATAGACAACAAAATTTATTGTCCTTTACAACACTACTTCGGCTTTTTAATATTCCCAGTTGTTTGGCATATATTTTTAACCACATCGAAATCAATACAATGAAGGTATAGAGAACATTTAGGCTTTGTTCTTTACCGTCTTAAAGTGAATTGTAGGAGCACAAAACATTTAATCTGTTTTCCATGTTTTGTCAGCATTGTCTTGAAAAAAATTGGATTGACAGATATATCTGAGGTAGCTTTTATTCTTTTCTGTGCGTCATTAAATATAAAATGCCGTTCAAAGTCCTTACTGTACTCTTCAACAAGTGTTAGACTATTATATAGTTATGTAGTCTGCATGAGTAAGACAAACACAGGGCCAGCAACTGAATTTCCCCCCTTTAGGTGCTGCTTTCTTCACATTAAAACCCACGGACACGTGAAATTAGTCATATTAGTATGTATTATTCACATAATCTAATTATTTATTTTGATAACCTGATGAATGTAGATCAAATAATCAACGTACGTCTGTCAATAAAGATTTTTATACCTACGTTTGTTTATACCGAATTAATTTACTAAGTAACATCCATTTGGCTATATAACGTTATACTACTGCTAGAGAGATCATTGCGTACAAGCAATTTATCTTTAAACATACGGGGCTGCTTGGCTAAGTAAATAAATGTAATGACAGGCAACTGATAATATAGAATGTACTTGCCTGGCACAAAGCTGGGGTTAAAAATTCACACGACACATTTCTTTACTGCTTATAATGGCGGCATAGTAAAAGTGCTGTGATAAAATGTCCATATATATGTAAGTTTAAGGATCCATGTTTTATGTCAATATTGAGCATATCTCAGTAGTAGGTGCTTTTAGATATATAGTTTGCCATAAGCTTATATGTTGGATATAAAATACTCCATCTTACCATTTAAAAATATTTTTGAGCAATTGATCCTCTGGCTAAGGTCTACCAAACAAACACATACAGGGACACACACAAGCACATACACACAGACATACAGACAGAGATAGATAGATAGATAGATAGATAGATAGATAGATAGATAGATAGATAGATAGATAGATAGATAGATAGATAGATAGATAGATAGATAGATAGATACATACATAGACAGACATACCGGTAGATAGATATATAGATAGATAGACAGGCAGACAGATATATATATATATATATATATATATATATATATATATATATATATATATATATATATATATATATATATATATATATATGATGTTAGTATTAAATTAGGCAAATTCAAGTTGTAATTCAAAGTACCAGTTACTAAACAAGCTTGCAGTATTTAACATTTACCCAAACAGTATAATTTAGGATGGAATATAATTGTTGTGTATTAAAACGTTACATTTTACCAGCTTTCGGGCAGAGACAATACATAACACTACAAGAGGATGTAACAATTTAGGCCTAGGGCTAGAAGAGAGTTGAATTTACTCATTGCTACATCAATAAAACGCAGACTGGAACATATTTTTAACTCGAATTTATGTCATTGTTGTTGAGATCTCATTCATAATACACATAGCCTAGATTTTCTTTCATTTTTTTTTCTTGTCTGTCCCAGCTGGGAAGGTGTCTGAATCTGTATAGCCTCGTGCTTCTAAATGACGCCATTGTTTGCTTTGATATTTATATGATACGCCGATATCCAGACAAGTTTCAAACGTCTTTGTTTTTGGAACGAATTTGAATCTCAGATTGTGTATATGACATATTATACAACATATTTCTGACACTGGAAACAGAGAAAAAACAAAAACTCACTTAGGAATCTGATGAACATTCTTTTACATGGAATAAGTCAAGCTCATCAAGAAATTTTCATGTGATATGTATCACAGTGTGTGGATTGCCTTATGATTATTCCTAACAGTCCTCCAGTTTAAAAGCAACAACGATTCTGATTGGGTCAGATTCTTTAAACTGGTTTAATCAAGAGGACCCGATGGTTCAACAAAGGTGTATATCCCAGAAAGCCTTCCATTAACTTCTTTTGTGTTGATCGTTCCTTCCTGAGTTTACCCGAGTACTTCCTCCAATAATATACATGTTGCCATGTATCACGTGTTGAAAAAGAGCTAAAATCAAACAAACCTAACTAAACGTATTAAATCATATAAAGGTGCATTATATATCATTTCAGGTAGCTACATATGCCCTGAATTGATGTAGGACCTTGACCATGGAAGATGATCTAAAATTTCACAATTAAACAAGACTTATAAAAGCCGTAGTTTGATTGATATATTAAGAAACTAATGGATCATATGGGTTGACGTTGGTCTTATGATAAGTAAGTCTTATAAGATGTTCAGCTTGTATGTCTCAAGGAAACAACAATAGGGTGACATATGCAAGAAGCTACTGAAATATGTTAGGCATGTGACTGCTCAACTACGTTTAGGCTTTTAATATGCCCCTCTATACTTTAAACCTTTGAAAAGAGAAAACTACAGATGAATAAAAAGGCAAAAGAGTAATTATGAAACAGGAATTTCCCATTCCAGCAATGCTAAAATATAAATCAATGGATCAGCCAAAATGAAAAATCAGTTTTACTGTGCAAAAACGTTACACTTCTGTTATTGGAGGATGAGTTGCAAATGAGTCCGACAATGTTAAAAATGATGGTTGCTGGATCTGTACAAAGCAAAAGAGTCACGTAATGTTTTAGAATTGCACGTTTCCGTACATAGAAGTGCCTTCTTGGACATAAAAGAAATGCACATTTTATGATCTTCGTCATTAACACAGTAACTGTTATCTACATCAACAAACTGAATAAGAGAGTCCGAGATCAACTATTTCCTGACATTTGGATTTGGAGTATAGAATGATAATTTTGGTTGAGTGATTGTCATCGTTCTGTTAAGAATACTATTGAGGTAGATCACCATCTAGGAAGTTCAGTGGTGATGACGTGTTGTAAACAAAAATATCTTTAAAAAATCATGCAATATTTTGACATGAAAATCATTGTCTCTAGATAAAGGTCTCCAATTCAAAAATATATGTCGTATTGATCAGATCCACATGATTCAGCGATTGATACTTTCATGTTTACTTGGTCTGGTCCAGTTTTATATATGTCCTGTCCTTTACGTCTGATTGAAAGTATTCGTTGGAAGATTGCAACAGCAGTGAAAGGTGAATCATACTGCACCAATGTAGATACCTCAGATCTTTATTCTCTGCCTTTTGAAAAATTTGCTCAGCATTCCTGTATCTTTCCATAGGTTCACTGCCTGTTGAACTTACATCAGAATCCAATAACGAAACATTCCCTAGTGACAACCCGGTTAGCGGCATTAGATTATCCTTAACGCTTTGTTGCATAAAAGCATATCAGGACAAGCTGCTAATTTCATATTTGATTTCTGGAGAGAATCATCTAGGAAACAATATTGGAATTATCTTAAGAAATGATTGTTCGTATTGTTGTGAAACATATTGGTCCCTTGCTCCACTTGTAACTTCTGCAATAATTTTCCTAACAGCTTTTTGATGCAGGTTTCGGCTACAGCTCCATTAACACTGATAGAGTGTCTTATTTGAAATAGTAAACTTGAATAGTAATGTTGACCTAGGTAATAATATGTAGTAACGTGTTTTTAAAAATATTAAAGAGGAGTTTTTCTACGTAGGTAACATTTGCCGAGTCATAGCATAACCCGGGATGTGCGCACCATGGATAGCATTTGATGCATATTCCTTGTGATGCGAATCGGCTCGTTTAATGTAACATAAAGGAAACAGCGAAGACATAAAGTTTTGTAAATTTTAACTAAAATTATTTAATTCCCTAGAAAGCACGATGAATAGGTAAATATATGAAACAAGACTTACGATTTACGAAAAAGATCCAAAACTGTTTATTGTTGTGAAAACACACACGTCTTTTTAATCAACAATTCTAAATTTATATTCTGAATCTCAAATGGCGGATGATTACGTCAAACGAAGGCTATCTCAAAGTGTCCATAATTTTTAGTTTATTGTTCTGCTTCAATTTAGAAATAATTCAGCAAAATACCTATGTCTAAATTTAGTTGTGTAGTTCTCCAGGAAAAATAATAATAATTTAGAAATTAGATGAAGTACAGCTGTTACCACTAACAAAATACACGTTCCTCATACTTATGAACAACTCTTTCCAGCGCAGGAAATCCTATTTAAGGTATTTAAAACTCTATAAGAAGTTATGATGGGACTCTCTACTATGACCGACTACGAATGAATATTTCTTACAGGTAGTAAATTATTTAAAACAAATTAGTACGTCATTTCATGTATAGACACACGAAGGTCACGTGTGATTTTGAAATCACACCTGGGTAATACAAAAGCGTAAGCAAGTATAATTAGAAATAACCTCGGTCACAGCCAATCATTTTCTTACTTTTTCCATGCTGTTTACTTGCAACGACAAAACCTACATGTGAAAGTCGTTTTATACTCGAGTCGCATTTATGTCTTAAATACACACGATATTTATAACAGAATATCAGTCCAATGGAAACCTAATCATTTTCAAAATAATAAAATATATAATGCTATTAAAAATGAAATAGATTAAAATAGAAATAAAATAGAAAAATTAAAATCTTAAGCATGTAATTTAAATACAGGGTAGTTACACCGTGGAAAAGAATTCTTTAAAGCCAGTTATTCGAAAATTGGTAAACCTGTTAGCCTTATCCAGCGGCCAGAGATGCCAAACTTTGCTTGTAATAAATGTTGATGACATCGCTATTTTCTATAACAGAGTTGTTGTTAGACTTTGGACTTTGGACTTTTTCCACACATGAAAACATGAAAAGCGTGTGTATGTATGTATGTATGTATGTATGTATGTATGTATGTATGTATGTATGTATGTATGTATGTATGTATGTATGTATGTATGTATGTATGTATGTATGTATGTATATCAATTGCGCTAATTCACAAAGAGAAAAACGTTTTTGTCTAAACACAGATTTGCCAAACTCCAGCAATTCTTTTTCTATTTCCTCAGTCGATCTAACAGTCACAGTTAAAAATGAATGAGCTGATAGTTTGTGGGGGAACCAAAACGTATTTAGTGGGATGTATTACAAATCCTAAATGGTCCATTAATGTAGCAGTATTACACTCATTGTTTTGTTACTCCAAGTATACTGAGCCTTGCAGCAGATTATGGTCATATATACAACATGGAGATAGCTCATCTTAGCTAAGTATGTAACACGTGTTTCATGATTTTGATTTATACTCGAAATGCAGATGCCAATCCATTTGTTAATCATGTGAATTGATGAAAGTGTCCTTTCATGCGTAAAGAATATTTGAGAAGCCAATGTTAACATCAATATAGCAATATGCATATTTGAGGTCAAATGTAGCAAAATAGGAATCTCTCCGAACAGTGATTAAATTCTGTACTTTTTTTTGAAATCTTTATGAATATGTGCTTTGAAGTCTTAGAGGTTAAGTACGGTCGGATGCTCCCAACACGCGTTCTTTAAGAAGTATGCTAGACAAATACTTTACACAGGACAGTTTTATTCTTTCGACTATTGTATTATTCAGTAGTTTGTCAAGTCTGTCGTAAGTAAGATGGATTCTTTGTCAAGATATTTGTCTTTTATGGAATACAAGTATGGACTGGGCTTCAATCGAGTTTCAGTCTATAGGCTTTCAGAGTAGATATAAGTCATGCATGAGATTTTATCTTCAGCCAGTACGTAGCACACCTTTTAACCTTACCAGGAAAGAAAGGTTGTGGCGTATGTAAAATATAACAGGGAAAGAAACTTCTCACAAATGAATGTGGAAACTGCTACTTACATTTTGTTCAAAGAACCAGCACTGACTTTATTCACAAATCTTGACACGGGATGCAAGGTCGCCTATTTTTGAGGCTGTATGGTCCTCGTTGATATGTTAGAAGTTGCTTGGGCTGAGACCTGGACTCCATTGCCAATTAGAATAATTGGCTCCTGCTTGTGCATCTTTGTAATTTGGATTTCTTCCACTATTTGAAGTCAAAAACTTTCCTCCCCATCTTCTGAGCATTTGCAATAATCTTTATTTTTGGGACAGGTCATCGTCAAACAAGAAGTAATGGACCTTATTTTAGGGGATCACACAGTGATTGGTAATTTTAATGCATATCAGGTTTGGCCATTCATTTCTTGTCTAAAATCTATAACAAATCAAGAAGAAAATATACATAACACAATACCAGCATCGGCCTTCAGCTCATTTATATTTTGGTGTACCAGCTTACTTGTGCAGTAATACATCCATGAGTATGTGAAGGGAACACAAGCTTTTGCAACCTTTCCTGGTAAGCGTTGCAGCTTTGGGACGATTTCTTTGGTAGGTTTATTTTGGTGATCCCAAATCTCAGAATTCTCTTTTGGTACACCTACATTTTGGTGACGTTGTACCCTTAAATGTTTTTAACTCAAATATTTAAATTAATACTAGGATATCTGGGCCCAAAAACCCGAATTCATAACGTTGGCCAAATGCTCCTGAAAAGGTTGCTCGCAACGTTAGTTATCTGCCAGAGCATTATTGCTTTTGCTAAATTTACCAACTGTGTCATATCGTTGTTGACAAAAATTGTCAACAGTTCAAGCTAGAGCATGCTGCCACTGATGCGCAGATGTCACATTGTCTCTTGCAGTTCCTCTCGAGAATTCAGAAGAATGTTCACAATCACGTAATCAAATGGTCAGTAATGGCACTGCCACTTTATCACTTTATCCGTCGACTCTGGTTTCCTCCATATATTGACACCACTACAGGGGTATAACTTTCAAATGATGTTCCCTCTTGGGTCATTATTGATTTCTGGTGCAAAAGTGATGGACAAATATTTGCCCTTATCAGATAAAAGCGACTAGGTTCTGTTTGGCAATATTTCTTGCATTTCCCTTACTAACAGGATTCCTTTGTCCCGATTCCGCCTTTCTTTAAAACCGCGCCGGACACAGTAGTCTAAAACCATTAAACATTATCGTACAGTGATCAGTGGAAAAAGTATTAAAATAGTATAATTTTCGACCTATTGTATCTAGGAAACCCCATGGACTTCAATTTATTCGTTTCGTTTTTTAACATTTCGTTTCGTTCACGTTTATGTTGATATTTTAAATGTTTAGCAGGCCTTTTACTGCCATCTAACATTTTAATTTTGGGTCAATTGATTCTGCCTGGGTCGGTGTAGAGCAAGCACAATTGGTCATATTTCGTCAGGAAGGAGAGAGCCAGGCCAGGAATCTGAAAAGGATAGTGATAAGGTGTTTCATCGAATAGCAGCCCAGCGCTACAAGAATTGTCCAGGCTAACGCGGAGGGCTTGCGATGATACACGTTTTGACTGAGGATTACTCTTCTCTCACAATTTCGCATTGTCCTCTCTCTCTGTCTCTGTCTCTCTGTCTCTCCCTGTCTCTCTCTGTCTCTCTATCTCTCTCTCTCTCTCACTGGAGAAGATAACGACGCGACTCTGTAACTCAGTCTGCGACCGAGACAGCGCCAGTCGGCGACCAGAGGAAGACCAGTTAGCAACCCTGCGACCCATTCGGTCACTGCAACCGAGACAACGACACAGTCGGCGACTGCTACCAAGTTGGCGACCATGCGACAAGTCGGCGACCAAGAGAAGGCCCAGTTTTCGACTGAGACTGCGACAGTCGGCGACCAGAGGAAGACCAGTCGACGACCCTGTTACAAGTCTGCAACTCAGTCGTTTGACTGCGAGTGAGACATCGACACAGTCGGCGATTGCGCCCGAGAGAAAGACAAGTCTGCGACTCAGTCAACAACAAGTAGAAAACCGGTAGGCGAACCTTCCACAAGTCGGCGACCCAGTCGGCGATTGCGACCATGTCGGTGACACCCAAGAATAAGACGGTATCTCGCTGAGGTAGAAATCTGCCACATTCTGGAGTGACAGTCATCAGAAAAATCAAGCGGAGTATCGCTCCTAATACAAGATTTATCCTAATGAACCCGAGATAGCGAGACTAGGGGCAGTGTAGCGGCTATACTATGATATCGGCAACTTTTTTTTAACGATCTGTCATAAAATACTGTAATTACGAACATTAGAAATCCGAGAAAAATACAAATTACTTACTTGTTGACGATAGACCACTGACATACTCAGCAAGTACCCAATACCATTTTATGGAATACCGAGATGCTTACAGAAGTAATAAACTTAACTGACTAGTGATAGAAGGATAATCATTGCGAATTCGAGAAATGACCATTTGCGGTACATAAAGGAAATCCCTATTTTAACCTATTGTTTGAACCCTGTTTCAATCTAATTCAAGTCATATGTGCCCTTGCCAGCCACACGAAATGGTATAATATCAATCTCCGGCATTGACGATGCAGTCTCGATTATCAATGTATTTCTAGCAATATTGTGTGCATATGTTGTTTAGAACATGATTTTTGTCACAATTGTGTTGAGAAAATTCTTTCACACAAGGTGCAGTTATCAGAAGCACAGTCAACAAAAACAGACATAGCTGTGTATTAACCAAATCCCTGACCTAAAGTGTGAAGTTTCTAGCATCACCTGTATCAATTAACATTCTGACACCCACACTAAAAGCAGCAAGGATTGTTTGATATTCCTGGTCCAAATGGGCGTGAATTCCTGAAGCAGACTAATAAATAGTTTAGAATTTACTATTATCTTCAAGACTTGTAAGGTTTTCATTGGTGCTATCTAGAATCATTTCTGAATAATGTTTGCTTGAAATGCCTTTGGAAAATGTTTTTATTGTTTTCTTTGTCTTGCCTCTTTACAGTTAAGAATTTATACATAAAGGAAATCCCTATTTCCCTGTGTCGTTCAAACAATAGGTTCAATATGTATTCGTTATAGTTAAGAATAAGCAAACTTGTGGCACCATGCCAGTGCATGTAAAAATCATGACAACCAGTGCAACGTAATTGTATGCATGTTCTAGGTTCAGGTGCTTCAATACAAATTCCACATCACTTATAACAATCCTCATGTTAGCGTAGAAATTTGAATTTGAATTTATTATTTCTATATGGTGAGATTGGGATATTTACATACTTTCCAGTACTGGCACATGAGTAGTAGAGGGAAATGAGGGTTTTGGCCCACCACCCCTCCCACACCTCCTCCCCCACCCCCGCCAAACCCTCATTTTCCTATACTACTACTATGTAGACAGATATTTTGTAACCAGACAAAACAACAAGTGTTGGAATGCGATAAGCTCTGTCAACAGAAGTGACGAATTTGTTAGAACAGCGTATGTGTGGAATACGATTATTCTAAAGACGCCAAATAGGTTTTACCACAAATTTTTTTATCGGATAACAGGATGAAAATTAAACTGTGCATTACAACGTTTCAGTTAACAAGTGAAAATTAAACTAGGATTATAATGAAAATGATATTATTTTTTAGTTATATTATATCTTAAGTTTAGATAAAATTTTATGTTACTCATATTTTTTGTGATATTTTTTTCATACTTGCTAACCCTCATTGGTAGAATATCTGTTAACATATTGTCAATAATACGAAATTCACGTAATAAATCATCCATATTATATTTAACTCCTCGTAGGTAAGACCGGATCTGATCAAGTAGTTACTTGTAAGTTTTAATTGATGTTAAACAACCATGCTTCTTTATCAAAAGTCTTGGTTCTACTTTTTTACACGCCGCTGTAAGTGAAACACCAATAGCGGATATGATTAACAAAAACGGATTTAATGATACCCCACTTGAAATTATACCAGAACTGGTCATTAACAAGGGTAGATAAGATATTACTCGAAGGATCTTGTTGTAGTAATTGTAACATTTTTTCACGCACCAAAGTTTTTTATGATAATATTTATAGTATTGTGTTAATGCGTCTACATCTTGTTTTGGAATATATTTTGAAATATGATTGAAATCAACTATACTTCTTTTCATTATATAATTAGTTCACATAGTCATATGTTTGGTTAATCCATAATAAGAGCTGGTTGTTCAGCTATAAATTCCAAACACCAGAGAAAAATTGCTAATTTTAAAGTTTTATCAACTGGTTCAAGTACAAATTCTTCTTCAGAATTTTTGTTTATTATTACAGGTAATACTCCAGATGAGTCATTATTTAGAAGATGAGATGGATATTTGGTAGATATTCTAAACTTTGCACTGCTAAGCACTGACAATCTATACACACCGGTAACTTCTGCAATATATATGATAGAATTATTTTTTGGTGTCCACCCAGTATAACCAGTATCAACAGTATACACAATATTTTTAATCTGTTTGTGAGGAATTTTAACCATTCTCGTTTTCTCAACAATATTAGTAATTCCACTAATAATATCATTGAGTTTTGTGTTAATATCATTGAGTTTTGTGTTAATATTAGCGAGTGTAATGTTAACAATTGATGGATGTTCAAAAAAAATCATCTTTAAGCGTGCTTATGTTTCTACGAAAATTTAAAAACGTTTCTACGTGACCGGTAAATTCATTTTTGAGTGCTGTTATTTCATTACTGATTGAAACGTCCTGATCATCGACATATTTCTTAGTTACAGCGTCTCCATCTGTAGTTGGATATCCAAGATCTGTAATCTTGTTCTGGTTCATAACAATATTCCCATTAAATAAATCACCAGCTTTTTAACAAAATCATTTACTGACCTACCAGAATCTTGTATCTTACCTTGATTGTTAAAAGTTATGATATTATCAGCAACCGCATTAGGAATTCGCACAAGTACATCTGGCAGTTTTACATCACTCGTTTTTAATCGTCCTTCTTTGTCCTGGAAAATGACGACTTCATCTGGTTCTACACTGGTAAGATTTAGTAAATTATTGATTTCATTTTTGAGCTGATCAAGAGTTGCATATTTGGATAGGTCACCTTGGTAACCTTTTGTGGATAAATCTCCTGATAGTGTTCCAAATTGTGTATAGTAACTCATTATTTACTGTCTTAGATAAAATTATCAACACTAGTTTAATATTATACAAAATGGCAAAATCGTCGATATTAAACTTTGATACAGAGAAGCTGGTGAAACACAAACATAACAAAGAACTTCCTGATTGTCATTATCTTATTGTTGGGCGAACTGGATCAGGAAAAACAAATTTGCTTATGAACTTGCTTCTTGGTGATAATTTTAACTACGATAGAGTCTATATTTACACAATCAATCCACAGCAAGATAAGTATGAGTTATTAAGCGATTATAATGACAAACTTCGTGATGAACTTAAGGCTGGTGAAGATTTATTTATAATTAGGCAGCCAGAAGATCTTATTCCAGTTAATCAACTTGATGCAGATGAACATAAGATAGTAGTTTTTGACGATATTCCGCTAAATAACATGGAGATGAACAAAATAAGATCGTACTTCTCACTGTCACGTAACAAACAATGTAATTCTGTTTATCTCGCTCAAGGATTTTATAATGTTGACAGATTTATTCGGCGAAATACAGGTTGTTTTATATTATTTCCAGGACTGGACAATGTTGACGTTAGAAATATTGCAAGCGAACAATGCGGTGACGTGACAAAAGATAAGTTTATTGAACTTTACCATAATGCTACAAAAGATAAATACAACTTGTTTTTATTTGATAAACTTACAAATGATCCAACTAAAATGTTTCGCTGTTGTATTGACACTTACTTACAGTAAGGGTTTCAATTTTATAAAATTTATAATAATAATAATGGACAATCGAGCAAGATACAGACAACACATAGAAGATCTAAAAAAACTTGCTCAATCTCAGACATCGCTTAAGCAAAAAGTACAACAAGCACGACGTGGGCAAGTAACCGCTACAGAAGCAACAGCTACAATTTTCAAGCCGGTTACTGAAGCACTATTAGGTAAACAACCTGAAAATAAACCACTGTCAGAAGAAGAACTTTAACAACTGCAGGAAAAAGGCTTGGTTGGAATTGTTAAAGAACAACAGGAAGCAGCTGCTGCAAAACTTGTTACTAGATCTGATGAAGAAAAAAGAAAACTAAATGAGGAATTTACAGCAAATATAGCTGATCCTGCGGCTAGACAAGCTGAAACAGATCGATTGATAAACAATCCGCTGAAACTTGAGGCGAAAGATTAGCCCGAGTTAACAAAAGCAAAAAAAAAAAAAAAAAAAAATACCCCCAAAAAAAAAAACAAAAAAAAAAAAAAAAAAAAAAAAAAAAAAAAAAAAAAAAAAAAAAAAAAAAAAAAAAAAAAAAAAAAAAAAAAAAAAAAAAAAAAAAAAAAAAAAAAAAAAAAAAAAAAAAAAAAAAGGGAAATAACAAATTTATAAAAATTAAGGAATATTTTAAAAAGGGGTCAAATAGGAAAAACAAAGAGTTGGGGAAATTATTAAAATTTTTGGAAATTAAAGAAACGGTTTTTTTTACAAAAAAAAAAGGAGAAAAAAGTTTTGGAAAACCAAATGATGGGGTTTTTTAAAAAGGGTTTTTAAAGATAAAAGGGGGAGAGAAAATTTAAGGGAAATTGGGAAAAGGAAAAGGGGTAAAAATTTTCATAATTTTGAAATATTTAAAAAGGGGGGTGTTTTAAAAAAAATTTTATCGGAAGAGGGGTTTGTTTTGAACTTTAAAGGGAAAAAATGAAAACTTGTATTGGTCTAGTTTAAAAAAACAGAGGGAAAAAATTTAAGGCTTTAAACCCTTTTTGGGAAATGGGGTTTTAAAAAAGGAAATTTTTAACAAAATTTAATAAACTCTAGGAAAAATTGGAATTTTTTTACCAAAATTTTTTAAATTTTTTTTACATCCCAAAAATTTACTAAAAAAAGAAAAGGGTTGATTTTTGCTTTTTAATATATAAAGGAAAAAAGGGGGGTTAAACGTTTAAATGGAAATTTTTAAAGAAAACTTATATCAAAATTAAAAAAAAATTTAAAACTTTCCCCCAATGGCTTTTAATTTTGAAAAAATTTAAAAAAGGAAAACAAAAACCTTATTACAAAACCCTTTAACGGTTTGTGGCCGTTTTTAAATTTTTTAATTCCCCAGAAATTTTAAAAAAAAATTTAAATGGATTTAATTTTTTTAAAAAATTTAGTAATAACTTGGGAAAAAGATTTTAAATGAAGTATTTACAATGGGGAAAACTAAAAATCTTTCACCAAAAATAAAATTTGCCAATTAAATATTACATTAAAAAAGCCCAATTAAAAATAAAGAAATAAACAAAATTAGGGTTTGGGTATATTTTTTCGGCAAATTTAAAAAATTTCAAAAGGTTTTAAAAAAAATTTTTAAGTTTTAAAAATTAAAAAGGGTTTTCCCCAAAGAAAATTTACGGAAAATTAACCCCATTATCCCTTTAAATGTTTTGGGAAATCAAAAAATAAAGAATAAAAACAAATTTGAAATTCAAGTTTGGAAAAAAGGGGGAAAGGTAAAGTTTAATTTTTTTTTACCCTTATCCAGCAAAATAAAAAAATTTTAAAGGAAAAAAAATTTAAAATATTAAAATGGGAAAAAAAGAAAAAAATGGTTTTTTTTTTCCGGAAAAAAAAAATTTGGTTTTAAAAAAAAAATTTTAAAAAAGGAGGGAATTTTTTTGAAATATTTTTACTAAAGTTATTGAAAATATATACCGGGTATAGCACGTAAAGTTGCACCAATTGCTATTGACGCTGGTAAAGCTTTTGCAACTGGGGCTGCATCTGCCGCTGGGTTTGCGGTGGGACAAAAAATAGCTGATAAAATAAAAGGTGATCCACCGACTGCATCTGAAATAAAACAAGCTATCTCAGAAATCGCTCCAACAAAGGAAACTCAAAAAGCTATGACAACAACAACAAAAAAAATATTATCACATCACCAAAGGGTGAGCAGATCATACAAAAATTAATATCTAAAGTAACAGTGCCGCAATAAAATTTTATATAATCTAATAAAATAAAATGTCTGTTAAAAATTATCTCGAGTTAACAGAAACTTATGACATCGACAACGATGTGACAGAATTCGAGTTTGTTGAGTATCTTGATGAAAATTCTAACGAACCAAATAAAGATGGTATTAGAACCTTTAACACCAGAGACGAAGATGTATTTCTACTGCCACATAAGGCTATGTTAGAAGTTCGTGGTCAGATTATGACAGTAGCCAATCCACCTGCTGCAATTGCAGTTGGAGCAGAAGTAGCTCTTATAAATAACGGCTGGTGTTTATTCAAAAGTGCTAGATATCAACTGGCCAATCAAACTATAGAAGATATTTCGAGTCATCTACAAGTAGCAAGTACAATTTTAAATATTATTTCGTTTTCCGACGATTACTCAAGATCAACTGCAACTAACATGATGTGGTTTAAAGATACTGGACGGGGTATAGCTGAATCAACTGAATTTTTAAAGAGAGGCGCTATAGTACATGGAGCAGATGCTGATGCAGATGCTGTAATTGTGAGAATTTTTCTCATTGCTAATGCAGACGCGCTAGGTATTGCTGCTCCAGGTGCAGCTGCTAATGCAGACGCTACAAGAGTTTCTCTTACAGCAGCTTTTAATAATCTAAATATAACACCACCAGCTGCAGATGCAAACGGTACTGCGATGTTAAATTTACTTCTTAACACACTTGACGTGAGAAATCCACGCTATAACGATGGTTTTGCTAGGCGAAGAAAACTTGCAGCAGGATCACGTCAAATTACAATGATGCTTCCACTAAGTATGATTTTCGGCGTTTGTCGCGATCATGATAAAGTATTCCGTGGAGTAAAACATACTCTTATTTTAGATCGAGCAGACCAAATCGATTGCTTGTTTAGATCTGGAGGGGTTGATGTACAGTTTATTATAAACAAACTTGCTTTGTGGATGTCACGAATAACACCATCAATCACTAAAATGTCAGAACTAAATAGCATATCCTTGATAAGCATACAAACAGAATTTATTTGAAGCAGCATAAGATATATCAGACAGCGGTTCCAAATACTACTGACTACACATGGAGGGTCACAACAACATCAGCGAACAACTGCCGAGAAATATCTTTGTCGTATTTCAACAGCAAACCCGACGAGGTAACCAACAACAAAATAATGCAATATTTGATCACTCTGATGTCAGACGAATATACGCTAGATTAAATTCAAAGCAATATCCAGAACGAGCAATCGAGTGCAATTTTGCTGATGACGTTAATAAAAATATTTCTCGACCGTACATGTACCTGCTTGACGCAATACAAAAATATCAAGATGTTGAAGATGGAACTCAAATATCAGCAGAGGAATTTCGTACGCTTTATCCTATATTTCATTTTGATGTTAGTAAACATAACGAGCGAATTGTAGACAGCACAGCGGATATTGAAATTGCCTGGACACTTGGGGCGGTTCCAGTAGCGCCGTTGTACGTATACGCATTAGTGATTAGTGATAGATTTATCACGGTAGATTCTATTGGAGGTAAAATGACAGTTCAAGTTTAATCTACAGTTGTTATATAAAATGACAAAATATATTGTAAAAGAAGTATATTTGACTGATGGCCAGGTTAACAAATTAGTAGCTGCTATTGCAAAGCGAGAACAGGTATCATTAGAAATCAATCCTAATATTTCTGATTGTGTTTTAACAAAATTAATGCTAAGAAAAAATCAAGTGAAAAAGTATGATCGTAAAAAACCTTTTGTTTTCAATTTGAGTGCTGCACAAATGACAGCGATGGCAAATGACATTGTCGTTAACGGTGGTTTTCTTGGTCCAGCATTATCAGTATTAACTAGTACATTAATACCTAAAATTTTACCAGTCTTAGGCACATTAGGACTAGCAGTAGCGTCTGGAGCAATATCTGGCGCAAAGAAGAAAGCAGTCGAAGGTAATGGTATCATTCTTTGAAGTGGAATAAAATTTTTTTAAATTTTATGTAAATAATATATTATAATGCCACAAAAGAAAAAGAAATCACCAACAACAAAAAAAAAATAAAACAACAAAAACAAAATTGCAAACACCAAAATGCAAATGCATATGCAATCAACCAAAACAAGGAGGAATTATTCCGTTCGCTCCACTTTTGGCGGGACTAGCGGGAAGACTGCTGCCAAATTTTTTTATTAATCGGACGTGGTCTAACATTACCGGGAACTCGACCACCCCGTTGAGTAATTTTGATATCATTGATAAGTTAAAAGCGGTTCCTGGATTTCACGGAGTTTATTCTAAAGATGAACTCGCAGCAATAAAATCACCATCAGTTGTAAGTTCGTGTGTTATTAATATACAAGATTTTAATGACGGATCCGGCACGCATTGGGTAGCAGTTTATAATAATAATTATTTTGACTCGTTTGGACTTCCTCCAAGCGATGTAATAAAAAAGTATATGAAGAAAAAATTTAAAAAGATATATTATTCATCAAATCAACTCAAACCTGTTGGAACGTCTGCTTGCGGATATTATTGTATTATGTTTATCCAACAGATGAGCAGAAATCTTAATTTTTTAAAATTTATTTTACAGTTTGACAAGCATCCTTCTAACGCTAATGATGAGATCGCAATAAATTTTTTCTAAACTTAAAAATATAATAATGTCAACATACTGTCTCAAGTGTAGAACTAAAACAGAAAATATTAATGAAACAACAGAAAAAACAAAAAAAAACAACAGGATAATATTAAAAAGTTTTTGTGCAGTCTGCGGAAAAAGAAAAAAATATGTTTTTAAAGAATGTGTCCCCAGCGAAAAATTCGCTAGGATCTGGTTATCCTGATATTATTTTAGTCGACGACTAAAAATATAGAATGATATGCAACTGTGATTCTGACAGAGATTTGTATCTTGAACAAAATAAAATTGTCGCATACTGTCAATGTTGTAACAACAGAGAAATAATAGGGTCAGGTATAGATATACATAAAATTATTGGAAAATTACCAAAACCAAAAGGCGGTTGGACATTGCCAGGTCATCGGTATACAGGACCTTACAATCCGCTAGATCAACAACTAGATGAAAACGACAATCCATTGCCAGGTCAAGAGCCTTATAATCAAGTGGATGCAATAGCGATGCGTCATGATATCTGTTATCGTGATCATGAAAACTCGAAAGCAGATTGTGATAAAGTAATGTTAGACGAATTACGTGATATGGAGCCAACAAATCTACGAGAACGTTTTGATAGAAGATTTGTTCAGGGAATGATAGGAGCAAAATATAAACTCGGACTCGGAAATGTATACGATGATCTTGCAGTCGAGCTGCACATACCTAAAAAAAACGTTTCCACGACGTAAAGTTGTCGCTAATGGTGTAGATGATATCTGGGCAATAGATTTGGTGGATGTATCCAATCTAGCTCAGTTTAACGTTGGCGCTGATGGTGCTCCAAAAAGGTATTTGTTTAATGTTATAGATGTTTTTAGCAAATACGCTTTCAGTGTACCTGTTTCGGATAAGACAGGGACTTCAATGACTGATGCGCTAAAACAAATAACAACGAGTACAGAAAGAAAACCGAATAAAATCTGGACTGATCACGGAGCCGAGTTCTTTATCAAAAAGTTTGAACAGTTTCTAGAACAAAATAATATAAAAAGGCATGTTACAGGAAACGAAGGTAAAAGCGTTGTTGTTGAGAGATTTAATCGCACGCTAAACGAGAAATTACACAAACATATGACAGCTAAAAACACCAACAGGTACATCGATGACCTTTCTCAAATTGTAGGTGAATAACACAAAACATCGAACCATCAAAATGACACCTTAAAAAGCTATTAAAAATCCAATATTAGCAAATGAAAACATGTACCGCAGACATAAATTTAAGGTTGGTGATAAAGTTAGAATTTCTTTGACAAACAAGGTATTTGCAAATGGATTTACTCCAAACTGGAGTGAAGATGTTTTTGTAGTTGATAAGGTACTTTTCACAATACCTATAACGTACGTTTTAAAAGATCTGGCAGGGGAACCGATCGTAGGTAGTTTTTATGAACAAGAACTACAGAAAACTGAGCAGGATGTTTTTGATATCGAGAAAGTGATTAGAAAAAAAGGAAATAAATGTTTAGTCAAATGGCGTGGGTATAGCGATACATTTAACAGTTGGATCCCAACTAAGCAGATGATGATATAATGTTATTATAAATTTTCTCATACTTTTGTTTGACAGATTTACATTTTACTGGTTTACATAACGATATTAGATACTGCTTACGATCGTCAGAGATCGTCATTAGATTAAAAATCTTGACAAATATGAAATCGAATTTGATATTTTTCTGTCGGCCTGGAATTCTGATGTTGAAGAAAGGTTTGATTAGCTGCCAAAACAGTTGTTGTTCGGCAACGGTAAAATTAAATTTCATTATTTTTTTGCAATGTGATACTTGACATTATATCGTTTAGTTGTTAGTCTGCTGTAATTTGATCTGTCAGCAACAGTGACTATTTCACCATCATCATCAGATTCGCTGTTATATAAAATATCATCTTCATTATAACCAATAGATTTGTCTATGAAATCTTTGGAAAATGTGACCTCATCACTGACGACCTTATAGCTGGCGACTTTGTCGCTAGTATTTTGTTTGTAGAGTTCAGCGAGTCGTTTCATCAAGTCCATTATTATAATATATTTTTATCTAAATTATTGTTATAAGATGACTGATGAGATAAAATATCACCAAAAAGTTAATATATTAAATTACAATGAACTAGCCGAAGGGGTAAGAAAATGTTTGTTGGGTTATAGTGTTGACGTTATTGTAATGCAAGGTGATTCTCATAAAATATTGCTAACAGAAGCAGAAAAAAATAAAATTAATGAAAGTGCAGTAACGACGCTAAAATTTAATTACGATGATATCATAGCATTTGCTCATCATTGCTTGACTAAAACTGAATTACAAAATATTATTGATCATCATATCTAAAACGAATCCTAGCATCGTATTCGCTTGAAAATGTTGATTTCATTACTCCATCAGCTACAAATTTTACGACTGCGAGATTTATTTTATAATATTTCGCCGCAGCTGAAATCGATTTGAATTTAATCTTCTCATCCGTTTCGAGGTTTTTTGAAATAACAGGTTTTGCTGGACATCTAAAATTAATACCACCACCTCGTCCTTTTCTTACATTTTCCTGTTGGGTAACTAGTTCTAGATTTTCCAATCGATTGTCAGTCTTTACGTTATTAATATGATTGATAACCAGATCATTGGGTATAGATCCATTGAACACCTCGTAAATAAAACGATGACCATAATAATGAACTTGATTTGGCGATGTTCCTCTAACAGTTACTATCCCATATTACTCATAGTACCAAGAACTTTTTTAGTTTTTCTGTTTCTAATAATACCGCGATTGTTAGCCTCGTTTAAATCAAAGACAGGATGTGGCTGAAACTCATCTTGTAAGGACAAGTTTTCAATGTTGTCATCAGTGACTTTATCGTTCACGTGATATACACGCTGTCCCTCTGGAATATCATCGCAAAACAACGTGTAAATAAATCTTTTCTAAACATTGCAATCCTCTCGGCATTATCTCCCTTTACACTAATCGTATAACCCGCTGACGTTAATTTGCCAACAGATATTCTAGTTTTGATGTTAATAACTGAACCTAATGTATTTCCAGCGTATAAGTTGTATTTTGGGTGAACATGATAAATCTCTTGCTCACGTGCGCTTGTCAGATTTACTGTCATTATATTATGGGCGTTCTTTTTATCTTTAATTGATTTTTAGCGCATGCACAGTGTGAGGTAAAGTTATACTTTGGGTGAATTTGATATGCTTCTTGCTCACATGTGTTTGTTAGATTTGCTGTCATTATATTATTGGAGATTTTTTTATCTTTAATTGATTTTTAGCGCATGCGCAGTGTGAGGTAAATTATCAATTAGATATTACATTATAGTATAATAATGTTAAAATTGCGTGATATAGTTAAGAGAAGTCTTATGGGAGAACCTAATAAAATAGCGACTGCTTTTGCAGGTTTTGATAATAGTTATCAGTTTAATAATCAAATTGTTTTAATAAATTTTAATGCAGCAAATCTTTACCACCTACTACAGACAACTGTAAAACGTGAGCTCGAAAAACACAAAAGTATCAGATTATTTGTGCAATATCATGTTATATTTTCAAAGTTAGTTATAACGGAAGAATTAACTAACAAGGAAATTGCAGAACCTTATATGAACGCAAAATCAAGACGTGTTTTGCTTGGGACTGATCTGTTATCACTATCTGATGAAATACACCAAGAAATCTGGAAAAAAATAGAGGAATTCACTCAATTAGGTTCGGGTTGGAAGTTTGAAATGATCAAAGAAATATTGTTTCACACGATGAAATATAACGCATTACGAGGTAGTTCATACATCGACCTGCCACCAAAAATAAAAAGTAAAAGATGTTGTATAAACATCAAAAACGTAGATAACAAGTGTTTCCAATGGGCTGTTCTTTCCGCACTATTTCCAGCAGAAAAACACGCTGATCGCGTTGAAAAATATATCAGTCACGTGTCTAGATTAAATTTTAAAGATATTAACTTTCATGTGGCAGAAAATCAAATATCAAAATTTGAAAAGCAAAATAATGTTTATAATAAATAATAAAAAAGAGGATGTATACCCGAGATATATTTCAGAAAAAGCTTCACAATCGACTATAAATTTACTGTTTTACAAAAATCATTACGTTTGGATTAAAAACTTTAACGGACTAGTTGGTAAACAGTACAATAAAAATAGGAACAAAAAGTTCTTTTGTTACCGCTGCTTGCATGGTTGTGCTAACAATGAAACATTACAAAAGCATTTGCAGTACTGTAATGATGTGCAAAAAATAACAATGCCATCTAAAAAAGATAGTGTGTTACAGTTTGTCCATCATAATCACAAACTAAAAATTCCTTTCGTTATATACGCTGATTTTGAGTGTTTACTTCAAACTGTACTTGGCGTAGAAAATAATCCTAATCAATCGAGTACAAGAAAAGTTCAAAATCATGTTCCGTGTGGAGTAGCGTATAAGGTAGTGTGGTGTACTGATTCTAGATTATCTAAACCAATTAAATTATATCGTGGTAAAAATCCAGCTATCTACCTTCTCAAGCAGTTGATTAATGAAGTTGATAATATTACTTATCGTTTGAAAAAAGTAACGCCAATGTTAAAATTAACACTTCAACAAGAATCCGATCACGAGCAAGCAGAAATTTGTCATATTTGTTAAAAAGCTTTTGACTCTGACAACGTTAGTAATAAAAAAGTACATGACCATTGCCATTTGATTTGACAGTACCGTGGAGCGGTTCATAATCAGCGTAATTTAAAATTTCATGCTCCAGATTTTATTCCGGTTATTCTTCACAATTTTCGAGGATATGATAGCCATATTATAGTAGAAGCTTTTGGTGATCCTGATATAAAATCTCGTCTAAAACTCGATAACGTCATCAAATGCATCCCAAATAATTTTGAAAAGTACATGTCAGTTACGCTAGGTAAATTGCGCTTTATTGACAGCCTGCAGTTTATGGCAGCCTCGTTATATGAGCTAGTAAAAGGTTGTAGTAAATTTGATAACCTAAGAGACTGTATTGGAGATAAATTTAATCTACTAGCTAAAAAAGGAGTTTTTCCATACGAATACCTCGACAACTGGAGTAAATTTGATGAAACATCTTTACCTGGCAAAGATAAATTTTACTCACAACTTATAAATGAAAATATAACTGATGATGAGTACAGGTATGCACAAGATATCTGGAAAGAGTTTGATTGTGAGACTTTTGGTGATTATCACGATTTGTATTTGCAAACTGACGTGTTATTATTAGCAGATGTTTTTGAAAGTTTTCGAGAAGTGAGTTATAATAATTACGGACTAGATCCTTGCTGGTATTTATTCTGCCCCTGGACTGTCATGGGATGCTCTGCTAAAGTTTAGTAAGGTAAGGTTGGAATTACTGACTGATGTTGATATGTTCAATATTATTGAAAAAGGTATTCGAGGCGGTATTAGCGTGATAACAAGAAAGTATGCTGAAACAAACAACAAATATTTGAAACAGTATAACCCTGACCTTCCTTCGAAGTATATAGTTTATCTAGATTGTAATAACTTGTACGGGTATTCGATGGCAGAACCAATGCCTCTTGGTGGATTTCATTGGATCACGGCTGATCGATTTCTATCGGAGACAGAAAAAAAGATACCCGAAGATGTTTCCTATTTCGTTGAAGTTGATCTTGATTATCCAAATTCGCTACACAAATTACATAACGATTACCCTTTCTGTGCGGAATCGATGGTCATAGATTATAGTTTGTTATCAAAAGAACAACAAACGTTAGCATCACCAAGGCAACATTCCATGGTCAAGAAACTAGTACCAAATTTACTTGATAAGAAAAATTACGTTTTGCATTACAAAGTTTTAAAACAAGCAGTCGATGCTGGTCTTGTGTTGAGAAAAGTTCATCGTGTACTAAAATTGAATCAGTCGCCGTGGATGAGAGGTTATATTAACTCAAACACTTCAAGAAGGGCTGCAGCGAAAACAGAGTTTGAATAAAAACTTCTTTAAACTGATGAACAATTCCGTTTTTGGTAAGACGATGGAGAATATTAGGAAACGTGTAAATATTGAAATAGTTAATGATGTCAATCGCAGAAACAAACTTGTGTCAGACGATGATTTTGTGAGCATGAAAATATTTAATGAAAATCTTGTTGCAATACAAAGAAGAAAAACAAATCTAAAACTAAACAAGCCGATCTATGTTGGAGCTGCAGTGTTAGATTTATCAAAGTGGATGATGTACGATTTTCATTACACTTTTGTTAAAAATCAGTGGCCGGCTAGTAGATTATTGTTTACTGATACTGATTCGCTCGTATATGAAATCGAATGTGAGGACATCTATCAGGACATGTACAATAATCGACATCTGTTTGATCTTTCCGATTATCCACGTGACAGTAAATTTCATGACGACACAAATAAAAAGGTTATTGGTAAGTTTAAAGATGAAATGAACTCAAGCGCTATTAAATACTTTATCGGATTACGTAGTAAAATGTATGTCGTATTATTGGACAATAATAAAATAACGAAAAAAGCAAAAGGTCTGCCTCGTGATTTTGTTAAAAAGTTTATGAAATTTGATGACTACAGGTATGCGCTTGATGGCGGTGTTAGTTTTATGAGAGCTATGGCAATTCGAACTAATCATCATAAACTCGAAACAGATGTCATTATCAAACGTGGATTGTATAATTTTGATGACAAACGCTATTGTAAAAATGGGGTAGATACATTTGCCCTTGGGTATTGTCATGATGATAGATCTATACTCGACATTATCTTTACCAACTGAAATTTTATCTAAACTTATAAAATAATGTTTGAAAATTTGACAATGACAAATAGCTACAATAAACATCAAATATCTAATGATGGACGGTAAACAATTGACAGTTGAATTTAATAATGAAACATCAGGTATATGTTTTAATGGAACACGTGACAAGTTAAAACTTTCGCTCATCAGATCAGATAACAGCGTGTATTTCAATTATCTCGAACAATTGTATCAAAAGTTGCTAGCGGAATTTAAAAACTTTCACAGCCCCATTAGCCAACAAAACTATACTAAACTCACAATTGATCTCGATCGGTCAAAGGTATATTTTATCAACAAAAAATATCCTCTGAACAAACCAGAAATGAAAGATTTGTTTGAGTCCCATCGCTGTGTGTGCGGTAAAGTAAAATTTAGTATCTATAGTCGTGATAGTGAAGTATTTTTAATATCAACAGTTGAAACATTAATCATTGGTAATGAGATATAAAATAATATCATTTTCATTCTAATGCTAGTTTAATTTCCGCCTTGTTAACTGAAACGTTCTAATGCACAGTTTAATTTTCATCCTGTTATCTGATAAAAAATTTGTGGTAAAACCTATTTGCCGTCTTTAGAATAATCATATTCCACACATACGCTGTTCTAACAAATTCGTCACTTCTGTTGACAGAGCTTATGGCATTTCAACACCTGTTGTTTTGTCTGGTTACAAAATATCTGTCTATATAGTAGTAGTATAGGGAAATGAGGGTTTGGCGGGGTGGGGGAGCAGGTGTGGGAGGGGGTGGTGGGCCAAAATTCTCATTTCCCTATACTACTACATGCAACATCAGGGCAGATCAAATCCCATAGCTTGATAGTACGGACTGCTCATTATTGAAGTCCAACAATTACAATTTTCCAAAGTGTTAGCTTTGGACACATGATTTCTATTCTTAAAGCAAGTTTGGCAAGTTCTAACCGCTCCGGTGGTCTAGTCATTAGAGCGTCCGCCTCGGATACGGGAGGTCGTGGGTTTGATCCCCGGTCGAGTCATACCAAAGACTTACAAAAATGGTACTAACAGCTGCCTCGCTTGACGCTCAGCATTAAGAGGTTAGCGTTAGGACTGATCAGCCTGGTGTCAGGATAATGTGACTGGGTGGGACATCATGCTACATGTCTGCGTCATGATGCCCCAGTGCTAGACATCAGTAAAAACTGCCACACTGCAGACATCGTAGCGATATGACTGAAAAATTGTTAAAAGCTATGTTAAAAATTATAATTATATAAACACAGCTAGTTCTAAGTTTCATACTTCAACCAGTTTTCTTGCTAAAATTCAACCATTCACGCCCTCCTTTCTTGTGAACGGATCACTGTTTTCTTTCAATCAACCAACTTTTTGCAATGAAATTAATTAAAGGCACTGTACAGATATTAGTTTATGGTCGCTTTATGAATAAATTAAATAATAGTACTGAGTCTGTAAGGTTCACAGTGATGCTTCGTAAATATCGAGGTGTAAATGTCGAGTCCTATTAGGCAGCAACAAAAGCTATCACAGCCTTTCTAGGAACTAGAAAATTAAACCCGCAAGAAAACTGTGCTATAAAAGAAACCAAATATATCCCCGCTCAAGAACAGTTACTACGAAAGGTTTTACAACCTTTTCTTTTATCTCTATAGCTCTTCGCAGTCCAATATGCCTTTTATCTCTATAGCTCTTCGCAGTCCAATGTGCAGAAAACTTTAATACATATTGGCAAATTAATGTATGTTGGTGTATAATATTCAAAATGAGCCCACCGTACTATATTCGATATAAGGTTTATGCAATATATATATATATATATATATATATATATATATATATATATATATATATATATATATATATATATATATATATATATATATGTGTGTGTGTGTGTGTGTGTGTATGCATGCGTGTGTGTAGTGAAGTTTGTGAGTTGAAAAATAACTAAATTTTTGTCAATATTCCCCTTGATTTACCAAGATATATAAGAAAGTTTAGAAAATCTATACTGTTTGCTTTCTTTATTCAAAACTTGTTACGAAAACAACTGTCATTTGTATTAAAAATCGGATGATTCGAATTTGGATATCAATAAAAAAATGCAAAGGCATCGATTTTGTTCCTACAAGTATCCAATGTCATATTGAGTTACATTTCATACCAGCATTATATAAACTTGGTTTGAAATTATTAAAAAGTTTTGTTTCATTTGAAAGAATTGATCTGTTTTTCCCAGGCATTAATAGGTAAACATCAATCTATAAAATGGAATACAAGATCAAAACAGCGGAATGGTCTCACTGACCAAATATCAAACTATCCTACAAAAACACTTATTATCGTTAAAATGAAATGATTATTTACCTTTGCTTAAATTTAGAATTAGCGATCGCAAAATGTCAGTATAGTCAGCGTGTATTCGTGTGTACATACATTATAAGTTGTAGATATTATTTCTCCAAATGTACCGTTTTCATTGTGTATAACTTTATGCGATAGTAAACGCTTTCAAACTACGTTTCACACACGGTGCACCCCCTCTCTCTCTCTCTCTCTCTCTCTCTCTCTCTCTCTCTCTCTCTCTCTCTCTCTCTCTCTCTCTCTCTATATATATATATATATATATATATATATATATATATATATATATATATATATATATATATATATATATATATATATAAGCAGCCAAGTCGCCTGTGTGTTGACTGTGATTGCCGAGATTTTAAGACCATACAATTTTTCTGCTGTGCAATAATTGTATCAACTATCATTAAGCTCTTTCTAAACGTTCTAGAGTAATTTTGTTCTCTCTCTCTCTCTCTCTGACATACACACACACACACACACACACACATACACACACAGAGCCAAGACCTTTATCTTATAAGCCGCATGTGTTACATGTGATTGCTGAGATTTGAAGACCATATAATTGTTCTGCTAATCAATAATTGATTCAACTATCATTAAGTTCTTTCTAATCATTCTAAAGTAATTTTGTTCACACCCACCCACCCAGACAAATCCATTTACCTTATTATAGCATTCTGATAAACACGAGAGAAGGCAACACAGCTTGCATATTTCAGGAATAATACACAAGGGGAAGAGCTGTGTTAAATTTGCCTGTAATTGTTTCGTTGCTTACTCTCTTTAAATAACTCTGTGGCTAAGGTGTGTTCTCCTTCAAGACGGTGTAATTACTTCTAAATACTAAAAAGAGATTCCGACATATACTGAGACGACAATTGAAATCAGAGTTAGATAAGATGGTATCGAATTGACAATATATTTAAAACAGAAAGAAAAGAGAAAAAGGTAAAAGTTAGAAAACTAAGGGGTAAAGAATTAAAATCGTAAACATGTGTCTTCAATTTTATTTTTGTGTCGTATCAGATAACTAGAAATAGATATTGTACTTATTAATTTGAACAAGGTAAACATTAACTAATTGATGTGTTTAGCGTTATAGTTATGTTTATATTTTCTTTCCTCGTTCATTTTATCCATTTATTAATGGATATCCACACATAAGAAACTTTTGATAAAATGTAATTTTTGTACCATATACTATGGCTTTATTTGGAAAATAACTGTCATTTGCTTTGGTTTAGTGTTTTATTATGGTAAATTTGTAAATCATTCGATTCATCTATTTGTTTATTCATACTTCTGTTTCTTTTCTTTGCATTCAATAGTTAAATGTCGCGTTGATGGGCTCAATAAGGTAGCACTAACATTTTTTTCCCTTCAGTTTTACCCCTATCAATCTTCACGTTTCTATTTGTCACGAAAATATAAGTTAACTCTTGTTTTTGAGTTTATCCTTCTAGAGTATCGTCACTATTACACATGGATCACGGGATGTAGCACGTGCTTCCGGTAGAGAGCGATTTAACATTTTACACTGAATAACATACAAATTTCACAACATAATATTATAAAAATAACCTTTAAAGCATTACTAAAGTGTTAAACTTTCAAACATAGCTTAATTAGAGGCCTAATTAGTCGAGTCACAGTGACATTAATATAAATGACATGAATTCCAACTAATTACCAGTTGTTTTTAATTTCAAAATGTAAAACTAGCACGGTATCTTTGTAGTGCCAAATAAACTCCAATAAACGACAGCTGCATTTTTAGCTCTTTCGAAAAAAAGAAGTTATGAAGATGAAAAAAACTTTGTATGATTATGTGATACTACCAAAAAATTGTCTATTTCCGAGAAACAAAGGTCTCATAGCATAAAGATGTTTTAATAAAATAATCTTTTTATATCTATTACTATAATATATATATTTATATCACTATACAATTTATAAAATCTTTATAATATAGAAAATGTCTGATTAATGGCTGCAATTTCGATACATCGTCTATTTTACAACAAAAATATTTTCGAAACTTAAAATACAGTATGTAATAAAGCAAAGCCATTCTCGAATATTTTATATAAAATTGCTTAAACCTATGCAATATGTAAGGGGGTGTGCGGGTGATGGAATGTTGGTGGAACTGTCATAGCAAACTGTCATATATTGTTCATTATGCAGTGTTTATTTTAATGCGTGCGGAGTAATACAGTGTATAATCAATACAACAGTGGTAAAGTAATTATGAAACCACACAAAGAGACGTTTTGGTGGTTTGATATATTAGAATGAGATAGATAGATAGATAGATAGATAGATAGATAGATAGATAGATAGATAGATAGATAGATAGATAGATAGATAGATAGATAGATAGATAGATAGACGGATTTGTGCCCATTAATGAGATATCATTTTCTGTCCGATTGTTTTACAATATAAACGTTAGAATAATCCAATATTCTCAGTTGTTATTATTCTAATTCTTCGTTTATAATATCAAACGGTAAAGTATATGCACTTGCTAATTAATAGTTGATCTTATATGGCACTTAAAACAATAATGAGAGATGTTGTAGTGTTGACACCTGGAAATTGATTACCCAATCCAAACCCTCTCAACTTTATATCCAAGACGACAGGTTAGAATGATATATTCCGTCAAAAATCATCTCGTTTTAGTTTTGCTATAGTTTCCTCTTCATGAATACTCTTAACTACTCTTCTTTTTGCATAAGTGATTTGCGTTGAAAGCTCCAACACTCAAAAAGACGATTGTTACTTCCGACCCTGTCTGAAGAGAGCTTTCTCAAGACCCATCATTGGTGATTCAAACGCCAAGGAGATCACAAATGCCAGGAGATAGGAGATAACTAAATATCCTAGAAAAGTACATACCTGTAAAATAATAAACTTTCATTTAGTTATGTACTAAGCGGATATTAAAGAATGGATGGTAGATGGGTAGGTTAAAAGGCAGATTAGTACATGTATGAAGATGGGTAGGTAGGCACGTAGATGGATTGTTCGGTAGGTAGGTGGGAAGAAGGTACGTATGTAGGTATGTAGAGAAGAAGTTGGCAGGTATAAAGAGAAGTGATTTCAGTAAATATTTTAGTACGTAGCCATTATCATGATACGTATGCTGATAGAAGCAAAGTTGTTGAAATATTTTCATGAATGTGACCATTATATGTATCATTGTTATGCAGATCGTTTTGCATGTTAGTAAATTCAATGTTTTGTTTACGAGAGAGAGAGAGAGAGAGAGAGAGAGAGAGAGAGAGAGAGAGAGAGAGAGAGAGAGAGAGAGAGAGAGAGAGAGTTAACAGAAAAATCCCATACGAAACAAAGCACATATATACAGTTGTTTAAGGTGTGATGTGATGTGATTATGATTTTTAACGTAGCTTTAAATTTTTTTTGGTCATATTGTTACGATTTCTGCAGTGCGGCAGTTTATAGTAATAAATTATTTATAACAACTGGGGCATCACGTTGCAAACATGTAGTACGATGTCCTACCCAGTCACATTATCCTGATACCAGGCCAACCAGTCCTAATACTAATCTCTTAATACTGAATGCCAAGCGAGGCAGATGTTTGTACCATTTTTGTATGTCTTTTATATATCGCGACCGGGGATAGAACCCAAGATCTCCTGCATCCGAGGCAGACGCTCTAACCACTTGGCCACCGGAATGGTTGATGAATATGTAAAAGCATATATTGGTAGGACTCTATGGTCTTAAATGAAGTAACTTTAAAGAGCGAGTCTATCAAGTTTTGTACAATTCAAAATATAATTTGTTTACCTACAATATAAAGTGTGCAAAATATTAAAGTAACGTACATTATGGTGGGTAACATCATAGTGATAATTGTACTCTCACAAGTAAAAACTATGAGTAAAACCAAATGAGTTTCAATGGCAATCCAAATGAAGTTAACTATCTTGTGCTGATGCTCCTATTGCTGTTCTAAATCACAATGGTATGGTCCAACATGGCTTTAAATGCTCAAATACATTGATCGTAATTCAATACTGCTGCTAAATCCGAAACGTTTGTAATTCCAGTGAATATTTAAACAAAATCCACTAAAAAGATCATGACTGTGATTCCTTTAGTGTTTATACAAGGCACAACTAATTCCCAGTAAATCATTTCTTATCCCAGTAACTGAGACGAAAAACACAAAGTAGAATGCGGCTCGCATATATTATTTCGAAATCACTTTTGTCATCAAGGTCAAGTAGTATTGCAGATAGCCACTCAGCAATTAGGTCAACTTGATTTCCTATGAGAGGAATCCAATGATTTATACTGAAATCATCCGCAAGGTTTATTCAATTAGCTGTACAGATCAATACCTTGGACCAAAGTATTTTGTCTAGGAATGACTTCGTTTAAGAGTATAGACACACAATCCTAATATTGGTATTTAATTTGCTATTTAGTAAATGACCCTTTCAATGGATACTATGAAGGTGAATACATTAAAGATATACATCACAATATAAAAATAAAGAACAAACAAATGGACAGACAGGTATCTTACCATTTCAGGATATGCCAAATACATGGCTGTACGTCGTGTGCTATAGAAATATAGTATTATCACGGGGTGCACCAGGTAAGCACAGTAGGTCAGTCGGCTCAAAGGTACAAACGGTGCCCATGACAACAGGGAGTTGATAGGACCTGAAAAATCCATATGTATTCAAATATGATCAGTATTTGTGGGAGAGAAAGGAACATTTAGACAGCCTAGATTTAGGTTAAATGTGTTCTACTTCACTGCTTCAAATCTCTTCATTTAATTTTGTTGCTCAAATTCTTAACAAACTTCATTGAAGTCATTATCTTAACCAGAGTAAGAAGGAACACCTCTTATATATCAAGTATAAATCATGTTGCTAATATTCATGCAATCAATAAAAATAAAAATTGCCTAATGGCGCGGATTCAGAAGAAAAGTGTAAGTTTATTAGACACTGTCACCCATGTTACTAAAAAGCTGGATAGAAATATAGCTGCCGACAATTGTTTTGATAATAAAGGAAAGTTTGCTTTCGACATGACACTTGAGATGTCAGTGATTAGAGTCTAAAAACCAAGGATCGTACTTACTGCATTAAAAGTGTATGCGGACTCATTAAGGTTCATGTTTGATTTTTGCACAGACAAGACCTTGTAAACCTTTGTGGTGTTTTAGTGGGCAAGGCACGTCATTCCGATTGTCTCGGCACTAAATAATATTTCAATCAATGATCGAATGAATGAATCAATCATTCAAGGCATGTTTCAGAATGTTGCAGGGATTGGTCGAGGTATTAGAATATGAGGAAGGAAACATCGTTACCTCCATTTCCTGTTGCACACGCAAAGACGACCCAGCATACACCAAATCCCCAGGCTGTGCGGAAAAGAGCAGAGTATGCCGCTGTTTCTGGTTCGTTCAGCATATGCTTGTTGTCGGAGTTATACAGTCCATATAAAACTGCAATATTTACACAGGCCGCCACTAGCCACCCCAGCAGGTTTAAAGCCTCAATAATAATAATAATAATAATAATAATAATAATAATAATAATAATAATAATAATAATAATAATAATAATAATAATAATAATGAGGTAAATCATGGCACTGTCTTATATAGAGAAAGAAATGTGACGTACAAATGTTGGACTATACAGCATCAGGTGACACTCAACTATTTGATCAAAAGAGATATGGCACAGTATACTGATATATCTACACAGGTAACTTTTAAAAGGTTTAACTTATACACGAATTTGTGTAGCACCAATGCAACTGAGATTCTAAATACACAAGGGATGGCATTATATATATATATATATATATATATATATATATATATATATATATATATATATATATATATATATATATATATATATATATATATATATATATATATATAGATAGATAGATAGATGCAATAAACTGACGACGAACAGTACAAAACTAGTAACTAACTAGTCTAAGCGCTTTCGACTCTTAATGAGTCTTTTTCAAAGGCAAATACAAAACATATATACGACAAACAAATGATCACAAAAACGTTGTGTTTGTAAACCTCTACATGGCTGTTTCCACATGTGTTAAAACTATAAATACAACCAGCTTGTATAGACTAGTTGCGGAAACTGAAAACGTTGTATAATTCCCTAAAAGTCTACAAGCCAAAGCGACATCTATTTTTACCTTTTGTACATTTATGTAACGCAGATTTTAAATGTACAATAAGTAAAAATATATGTCGCCTTGGCTTTTAGACATTTAGGGAATTATACACCCAGACAATCCCAAAGTAGGTAAAATCATCGCAAACCACTGGCCAACCGTGCAATCGTCAGACATACTAAACCTAATACTTCCGAACAAACCTGTAGTAGCTTACCGGAGACCAAAAAACCTAAAGGACATCTTAGTCAGGGCAAAGCTAACGCCAATCTCTAGTCAAAACCAACCTAGTCAATCTGGATCCTGTGGCGATAAAAGATGCAAAACCTGTCAACATATGAAAGACCAAGACATTCACTAGCACAATGACTAAAGAAAAACTAAACATACATGGTCCAAATAAAACGTGCAATACAGAGAATGTGATTTATCTCATCACATGTAAGATCTGTGGCCTTCAGTACGTCGGAGAAACTGAAAAGCTACACAAAAGGATAAACCTTCATAGATCTGATTGGATGACAAAAAAGCTGTACAAAAGCCCGGTCGCAGAACACTTCTCCTCCCCTGGCCACACTTTCAGTGATATAATACTTATCGCTATTGCTAACAACCACAGCTAAAGTTCCGAAACCAGGAAGGAAAAGGAATCATACTGGATACGCCGCCTTAGAACATTGAAACCAAGCGGTCTAAATCAAGAAGAGTAGAAAATGAAAACTATGCACTAGTAAAATTTAACATTTTCTAAATCTTCTTATTATTCTTCCATTTTTACTATAAGTATAACCGGTAAAGAATCAAATATCCGGGATATAATCTGCGTTACATATGTATAAAAAGTAAAAATAGATGTCGCTTTGGCTTGTAGACTTTTATGGAATTATACAACGTTTTCAGTTTCCGCATCTAGTCTATACAAGCTGGTTGTATTTATAGTTTTCACACATGTGAAGACAGCCATGTAGAGGTTTACAAACACAACGTTTTTGTGTTTATTTGTTTATCGTATATATGTTCTGTATTTGCCTTTGAAAAAGACTCATTAAGAGTCGAAAGCGCTTAGGCTAGTTAGTTAATAGTTTCGTACTGTTCGTCGTCAGTTTATTGCATCTCTCTCTCTCTCTCTCTCTATCTATCTATCTATCTATCTATCTATATATATATATATATATATATATATATATATATATATATATATATATATATATATATATATATATATATATATGCAATAGACTGATGAAGGAACAGTGCGAAACTAGTAACTAACTAGCTTGAGCTCTTGCAACTCTGATTGTGTCTTTTTCAAATGCAAATACAAAACATATACAAAACAAACTAAATAAACACAAAACCGTTGTGTTTGTAAAACTCTACACGGCTTTCTCTACATGAGGTAAACCTATATGTACATTGTCTCAACCAGCTTTGCCTGATAGCTTTTAAACTAATTTTGGCCGGATATTGCAAGAGTTCAAACTTGGCAATAGAAACTTGGCAATAGAATGACAGCATTAGTTCGACAGCTATTTAAAGGAAGATTTAACACAGTTACTGGAAATTGATCATACAAATATGCTGGAGAGATTAATACTCAATTCTATTAAACTGATGATACAGATATGATGGATATATTAATAATCAATTCCATTGAATTGTTGATACGGAGATGCTGGAGAGATTAATACTCAATTCCATTAAATTGATGATACAAATATGCTGGAGAGATTAATACTCAATTCCATTATATTGATGATACAGATATGATGGATATATTAATACTCAGTTCCATTGAATTGTTGATACGGATATGCTGGAGAGATTAATACGCAATTCCATTAAATTGATAACACAGATATGCTGGAGTGATTAATACTCAATTCCATTAAATTGATGATACAGATATGATGGATATACTAATACTCAATTCCATTGAATTGATGATACGGATATGCTGTAGAGATTAATATTCAATTCCATTAAATTGATGATACAAATATGCTGGAGAGATTAATACTCAATTCCATTAAACTGATGATACAGATATGATGGATATATTAATACTCAATTCCA
>JAEAOA010001926.1:297500-347500 GCA_016746295.1 Potamilus streckersoni
TTAATCCTATAATTTCTACATATTATGATAGAATACAATGTAACTTAGCTATAGCATATGCTGCCATCTTTTCAATATTGGATAAGAAGACGTATAAATCTCTAATCAAACTTGCATTACCCTGCTATTATGACTGCGTGTCTGTCCTCTGTCACTGTTCATAACGTTAGCAAGTTTTGAGTTCTTTTACCCTATATCCATACATATGCATCTTAATTCTCAAATCCTATATGCACTTTCATTGCACTTATTCAGCTAGTAATTGTCCTTAGGTCTTCTTATTAAGAAAGTTTTCATAGTTTAATATATATTTACCGATCACTGCCATCTCTCCTTTGTCTGCGCGGGTGTGAGTCTAACGCTAGGGTATGCAAGAAAGCTTGTCAGTTTTACCCGGTTTTTTTATCCAACAGGTGTGTGTGTGTGTGTGCGTGCGTGTGGGTATGTGGTTTGGATTTGTAACGTAGTTTTAATAATGTTTTAGTCATATCCTTACGATATCTACAATCTGGCAGTTTATAGTGGTCTAGCACCGGGGCATCATGCCGCAGACATGCAGCATGATGTCTCACCCAGTCACATTATCTTAACACCAGGCCGACCAGTCCTAACACTAACCTCTTAGTGCCGAGCGCTTAAAGAAGCAGCTGTTAGTATCATTTTTATAAGTCTTATAAGTCTTTTGTATGACTAGGCCGGGGATTGAACCCGCATCCGAGGCGAACGCTCTAACCACTAGGCCACCGGAGCGGTCTACCAGTTTTTCTGGTCGACATATATACCTGTCATGTGCTGAAAAAATAAGCCCACAACAATAACAAGTAATATTACTAACATTATTACCATCACCATTGCTACCAGACAAAGTAAATAAGAACAGGGCTTACAGAAGGAGGGGGATGATCGTAAGAGAACCCTGAACGAACAACACTTTTTAATTTTAGAAAAGAAAAATTTTGTTTTAACAAGAACTAGGAAGAGCATGGGCTGGGTGTTTCTTACCACATGACCAGAGGTCGCTCTCTAAGGCCTTGAATTAAAACATTAATGAAAAATTATTGTTGCTTCTACAACAATAAGATAAACAAAAATAACTACTACTACTACTACTACTACTACTATTACTACTACTACTACTACTACTACTACTACTACTACTACTACTACTACTACTACTACTACTACTAATTCCACTAATTGTTACCATTTTATCTGTTTTGACAAGGTTGTTAACATAGAGCAAGTTGGTCCACCAGGATTCTTTACACATGTCCCAGTACCGATGACTTCCCGCAAACCAGAAAGGTCCATTGCCAAAGTATGGATTGAGAATCGAATAGAAAAATAGAAATAGCATGTAAGGCGGAGTCAGTCTGAAACGAGACAGATGGGAATCATAATTATTTTGTAGTCAATAAAATATATTCCCGATTATAATAATGTATTCGATCTATTTTAGTAACTAATAACTGGCTGCAAATTATTTAACATCAATATTGGATCTTTAACTTGAATATTAATACTAAACACTGTTAGCAAATATAAATTATAAATAATAATAATAATAATAATAATAATAATAATAATAATAATAATAATAATAATAATAATAATAATAATAATAATAATAATAGTGTTGATTGCTAATAAAGGCCACTTGACCATGATATGTATCCATACTTCAAGCGGTATAAAAGATATCATAATGCATAACAAAAAAAATGTATCATTTGGAAGCGATATACACGGAACTAATGGTTTATGCATTTTTCGTATTGGGTGAAATAAAGGTATATATTTTAAATTAATCACGCAAACGAACTTAACGGGAATAATAAAAGCTGCATGAAGGAAATATTGTGCTATTGATCTAAAGTCTTACATCGCAGGGGTCGCTGATAAAATGGTATTTATAATCTTTAAGGCTTTTACAGGAAACATTGCTAAATTAGTCATCAGGACCTTGTTAGTTCCATTTTATATAAAAGATGAATTCTTTTCTTCTAAAATTAGACCTTTATATAGAAAGCTGGGTAACTATTTTAGTTGTATTTCTAACTATGGCGGACAAGCAGTAATAAAATGGAATTCATTTTCAATGTTAACGTTACAAATTTGAGACAATGCCAATAATAATAATAATAATAATAATAATAATAATAATAATAATAATAATAATAATAATAATAATAATAATAATAATAATAATAATAATAAAGACAATAATGAAAACGACGACGAGGAAGAAGAAGAAAAAGGAGGATTTTGATAATTTCTCGTTTCGGAAAGAAAAAATGTATAGAATATAAGCTGCATAAAGACTTTCATTTTTAATGATGGTAAGCATGTAAAGATTTAGTTAAAAAACCATAATAGCTGCTTAGTTTTCTTCATCAGTTAGTAATTAGTCAGTTAATTAATCTAGTAAAAAAAATATAAATTTAATGACACTAATCCCTTTATCATACAAATATTCTTGTGTTTTCGAGCTATGTACATTTTTTGTAGCACTTTTTCTAGTCAGTTTCTGTTTCAACATCCTCCTTCACCCCTCATAAAAATGAAATTAACTGTGAACCTAAAACTTACCATTCTTAGAAAGGTTTATAGACATATGCAATTGTTATTAAAAACAAACATTCCGTAGTTTTGGTTCTTTCCATTGGTAGCAATGATATGACAGAAAATAAAAAGAAGAATAATTCAGAGACGGTTGAAAGAAACGATTTAGATAGTTGGAGATTTACTAACTTCGCCATGTAGACCTCTAGGCTTTCATAGATGAGTGCAATATCGTCTTTGGATTTTTTTTAGATCTCGTTATCAACATGTTACCAGATGTTTTTAGAAACGTTTAGTTCTACAGTTATATTAATTACGTTTAGTCGCAGTACTTGATAATGCTTGACACAATTTATACATGTCTGTGCACTGAAGGAAATAGGAATGTATCGATTTTTTTTGTAGCTCACGTTGCTCACGTGCTAAAGAACTGAGTCTTATATTCAAAGGAAAATGCCGCTGTTATGTATCGAGAAGAAAATCCACACAATAAAAATTAGAAGTTCCAAGTGGGTCTGAAATTGTTCATCTGGATTACGTATGCATAAAATCAAAAATGGCTTGCCATTGTCTATTAGTCTGGGATGAAAAATCTGAGTGACGGAATAATTCTAACACATTTCGATAAAGCCATGGTTGAAGGTCACTTGACATGTCATTTGATGTGTTCGGTAATTTTGTCGATTTCCTATAATAGTACGGCGGCCATTTCATCATTTTGAATGAGGACAAACCGTTCTACAAGATAAACTCTATCCTTGTATGCAATTGGCTTTAGATAAGTACTAAAATGAATATTGGGAACAGTTTCTTTCTGGTATCTGATCGATGATCTATTTATAACTTATTTCTTGATACTTATATATTTCTTGACTAAATATTTTTGGTTTTCTTGTTTGTTTGGAGGTGGGTGTTCTTTTTAGGAAAAAGGAAAGGTGAAAATGTCGAAACAACGGCAAAGGGGCATAACTGAATTTAGACCGGAATCGATAACACAAAAAATTAATCAACTAGATTGTCCCTTGACTGAAAGTGGGCAAATCTCAGGAAGACACATACGTTTATCGGAACAGCACTAGTAAAGGTATGTTTACACCTTTTTGAGTTTACTTACCTCCAAAATCTATGGAAGTAGTACATGATCCAATTAAATTTCTTGACGCTACCGACTTTCTGTATTTCTCGCAAGCTGAGATACGCCACTAGGAGACCACTGCATACAAATTAGACTTGTTAAAGCCCTATTGTTTAGGTTTTATTTTAGTCAGTAATGCAAATTTCATGTAACAAAAATAACAAACATTCACGAAAGTTTTGCATAAGTAACATCATAATCATTCAAGTGCCGATAAACAGCAGAAAAGAAACGAAACGGCATCTTTTTCTTTGATGTTGGTCATTTAAAACAATGACACGTATGTGTCAATTGCATTTAGGAATTTCAAATGCAAGGAAAACTTACTCGATATAATCTAATCAATATTACAATTTGGCATTCTGAATACAAAATTATAATTTGACATTCTGAATATAACATTATAATTTGGCATTCTGAATATAATATTATGATTTGGCATTCCGAATACAACATTATAATTTGGCATTCTGAATACAGCATTTTAATTTGGCATTCTGAATAAGATATTATATTTTGGCATTCTGAATATAATATTATAATTTGGCATTCTGAATAGAACATTACAGTTTGGCATTCAGAATACAACTTTATAATTTGGCATTCTCAATGCGACATTATGATTTTGAATTCAGAATAAAATATTATAATTTGGCATTCTGGATATGGCATTATATTTTGGCAATCTGTAGATAATATAGTTTGGCTTTCTGGACGTAATATTTCTCAGTACCAAGGATTTATTATTATCAAACAACTTGAGATATTGTAATAAATCTGGAGTGTGCGCATTTGCATATTGCGCTCCGTTTTGAATATATCTAAGATGTTGGTGATTACTTGTTTGACTGTGGGAGGTTAGTTCTGAAGAAATATTCATCAGACCGAAATATTTAGCCAATTACTAGAAGAAAACGTCTCGGGTGAAGTGTTAGTGAGTTTACATAATGCCATGGTTTACAATTGGTGAATTCAGGTCATATCCGCCTGAGCGTCTCTGTCGTTCAATATTCCTCCTTAAAACGTTGTGCACCTTGATTGTGTAATTTTAGGTGCAGTATTTATGAGTGGAGACTGGTAAATTACGCAATGAAATAAACAAGAAGGGACTGTTCCGTCGTCGGCAGGTGCCTTTTATTGTTGCCATGGTGGTAAATGTTATGAACTTGTATAGTCGAAATGTGGTTTAAAACCATGATATGACCGGACTAAGGTGGCGTAGTAAAATAATTCAATCTATTGGAAGAGTTATTTAGTTTACGGCGTGAAACGATGACACTACGTTACGGAAAAATAATGAAGAAAAACCACGCAGTTGTGCGATTGATAGACAATTGGGAAGTAGTGATATCTGTGGTCGTATATTAATTAGTGTAAAATTATTTATAGAATAGACACATGTAACTTTCCAGTTAACAATAATTGTTACACAGAGGTTTTTGGAATGAGGGAAATGTAGGACTTCTAGCTGAACTGCGCCACGGACTGACATCGCTCAGTCAAGTAAAACCCTTTGAATTGTAACAATAATATATCTGTACGATCAATCAAGTATTTATGTTTTGTGCTTTTGTGTGTGTGTGTTTCCAACTTGTAAATTGATTGAATTATTGTACGAATCATTACATGAATTGCACAAGTATTTTCGAACTATCTTGCAACAACCTCACTTGTATTATTTGATCTTGGAACTTTCTTGAGTGCACTGGACCTGCTGTGAAGTGAATGGATGTATTGTCTATTTTACACATAGACTGTAGAATTTATCATACGTTATGTTCAAAGGTGCTCTTAAAATACTGTAATTTATATCGCATTGAGAACAGTTTGTGTTAAGTATTAGTGGATTAAAAGGCTGATAAATAATATTACGCGTTGATATCTTTAACACCAAAATGTGCCCCACCCATTTTGCATTTGGTTTCTCAAGAAGACTATACCTTCCCTCAAAATGTCTATCATTTTCTGACTGCGACATACTGATTTGTATTTTCTGATTATTGGTATGAATCACTATCTTTGTTATGAATCAATGTGTGACTGTAGTATCTGATTTGCATTGTTTGAATTATAGAACTACATCGTTTATATTGTTTAAATTATCCATTTGCATGAAACATTAGTATCCGTTAACAATCTGACAAGATGTAATTTGTTTTTCATTATCTAATGTCCTAAATATTCATATTTTGAGATGTATTTATTGTTTGGAAAATGGTTAGGATATTCTTCCATTATACACTTGATAAATTTCATTCTATTCAATAAAGTTGAGAGGAACATATCTACCTGAATTCTCATTTTGAATATTTAATTTCTTCTGGCAACATAGCATCTGGAATATATGTACGAGGTATTGTTACTGTTGTAGACAAGGACGCCCCGCCCCCACGCCTCCACAGTAATATAGGCTTTAAAAAATGCTCCAATTAGGCACTTTTCATTGGAGAAAAAAAGCGCTGAATCTATTTGAGTGAAAGCATACATGGTTTGTGTGCGAATCTAGAGAAGGAACCATTTACATTTTAAATGCATTAAACTCAAGATCTTTGGATAATGAACGTGAACAATATTGACGGCATTTGAGCATAGACTCACACACAAAGATATACAAATGGATAAATTTATTTGTCACTCTTGCGCGGTCTCTCTTTCTCACATTTCGCTTACCTCAGCGCGAAGAATGTGTCTACTGACACTGTCGCGTTTGATATGGCCATAAATGACCAATCGTTGTATGCCTTTGGCACAAATGATCCTGCATTTGCTGACAAAATAAATGATTTGCAAACATTAATGTATTGAAAGAAAGAAAAGACTATTAATAATAAAGATGCTTAGTTTTACCTTTATCAAAATGCATAAATATTTTCTTGTTTCACAGTTCTCTTTCGATTAATGACTTTTCAGGAAATGTTTACTCATTCTTCCCTGTCTGATCACCATTAAAATCAAATAAAAAAAACTTACCATCACTTTACCAGATACATATATGCTCCCATATAATTAATTAATTAATTAAATAAATTAAGATTAAATAAACAAAATAAAGAAATCAAAGCTATATCATGCTACGGTTAACGAATGATTACATTGTGAAAAGTAAGCACTGAATTTGGTAACAGACAAAAGAAAAAAGGAAACGAAAATTATAACATACATTCCAGTTAGTCTAACATCAGCTATTCATCTGGATATATTGACAGAAAGTTTAATGTGATTGTGGCGTTATCAACTCTCTCTTTAATAAGAAAAATAATCATTTTTTTACAAGTTTCCAACGAGTGTCAAAATGGTTATATTAACTTTAAGCTAGACGATTTGGGGTCTTGAACGATGGAGCTGCTGTGGTAGATATCCGTTATAATGGCGACTCGGCACACAGTTGCGACAGTAAAATCACTATTAACATCCTCAAATACCTTAAAGTTCCGTCATTTTCAAACAGTTAGTTCTTGACCAACCACACATTGTTCGACCTTGTCCGTCGTTTTCAATCAATCAGTAACTGGTAAAACTAAGAACGATTAACTTTAAACCATTTTTTGTTTGACAGAAACAAAAATAAAGCTAGATGCATACCTTGAAAGTAAAAGGCAAACGACATCGTATGCCCAAGTATGACCCAGGACATGCTGAGGAAGCGGATCCCATTCACTGCAGTAAGACTTTCCGAAGTCTGCTGAGTGCTCAGAAGCTTTCTGCCGTTTGTATATATGGAAAATGAAAGTAAGAGCTTTCCGATGATTCCTGGAGGTAGGAAGAACAGAAACATCTATAAAATAATGCATATAGCGAACCTTTCGAAGTCTGGGGAACTCATTATCTTCCTCGTTACATATTTTCCGTTCCCATTAAATACGCATAACGGAGGTGACCTCCTCTTAGGGCCTTGGACGGCACTACATTCTTGCTTATTGTACATAATTTATAAACCAGATATCTACTCTTTTAATCATTAACAGAGAAGAGGAGGTCATATTTAGACTGAAAATGATGTTATATGATGGTATAACCTACCTGAATTCAATCAACAGCATATTTGCAAACTATGAACTGAAAGTAGATTTTATTTCTTCCAAAATTGAGGCATTTTGCTCTTTTTCAAAACTATTGCTCTTCGTAAATAACTTTTCTCATTCAACATCAGTCGTACACTAACACACATTTAGTCTCTTTCAATATCAGTCATACACTAAAACACATTTAGTCTCGTTCTATATCAGTCGTACACTAATACCAATTTAGTCTCTTTCAATATCAGTCATACACTAAAACACATTTAGTCTCGTTCTATATCAGTCGTACACTAATGCACATTTAGTCTCGTTCTATATCAGTCTTACACTATTACACATTTAGTCACGTCCTTAATCAGTCCTATACTAATACAAATTTAGTATCCAGCTCTTTTTTATTTCAATAAAAAAAGAGTATTTTTCATCTATTTTTATTCTTCTTTATCCTGAATCCCGTTTAGGTTTTGACATTGTTTATTTTCAATGAAGATAACTAGTCCAAATCAATCATAAAATCAGCTCAAATATATCACAAAGAAAGTGGAAAAAAGATGTATAACGTAAAAATCTAGGCCAAATTATAATAGACATTAAAGCCGGTGTTGGTTATTACAACATTAGGCAAGTACAGACTTCATTTAATCAGTTACTACTATGAATACATTACTACTAACACAACTACTACTACCACTATTAACGTGCTACTACTATTACAACTGATATTATTATTATTATTATTATTATTATTATTATTATTATTATTATTATTATTATTATTATTATTATTATTATTATTATTAGCTTTACTATTATTACCACTTCGAATATTATTAGTGTTATTGCTATTACAATTGCAACTACCATTACAGTGTTACTTTTATTACCACCACTACTATTATTACTCCGCTACTTACTACTACCACCACCATTACTGTGTTACTACTGTTAAAAATACTACCACTAGTTTTGCGCTAGTACTGTTATATTATACTACTCTTACTGTTTTACTACTATTACAACGATTATTACTACTATTACCGTGGTACTACTATTAAACATTGTGCTAGGATATTGTGTTGCTACTATGAGAGCCTCTACAATTACTGGGTAACTATTTTGGTAAAACTACTACAACTTTACCGTACTACTACAGCTACTAACAATAGTGTGGTACTACAATTTCATACAATTTCAACTGCTGCTATTACTACCGTGTTTCTGCTATTAAAACAACTACTGTTATTGTGTTAATACTATTACAACTACTAATATTACTGTAATAATACTATTACATCTACTACTATTATTACTCTGTTACTCATATTACACTTACTACTATTACTGTGCTACTAATATTAATCTGTTAGGTCTCGTAAAGAGAGTACTACTATTACTGCGTTTCTATTTTCACAGCTTCTACTACTACTAATAATGGGTTAATAATATTACAGCTACTGATATTACTGTGTTACTAATATTGCAACAACTACTATTACTTTTACTGCTATTTCATCTACTGCTGTTATTGTGTTACTTCTATTACAATATCTGTCTGCGTGGGTTCGAGTCTAGGATTCGGCGAATGTGGATATGTGAGAAAGCTTTCCAGTAGCTTTTCGTGGGTCGATGGTTCTTTCCAGTGATTTCCCGGTTTCGTCTTCCACCATTAATACTGGCCCCAACGTATAGCCTATCGTGTGCTGAAAAATGGCGTAAACCTCCACAACAACAACTACTAATACCACTAATACTATTAATGTGGTACTGCCATTAGAACTTTTACTACTATAACGGTGTTACTACTAATACAACTACTAGCAATATTACTGTGTTACTACTATTACATCTACTACTGTTACTGTGTTACTTCAGCTGCAACAACTGCTAATATTGTCTCTGCTTAAATCATAGTAAAACAACTACTAGCGAAAACATAATAAAATACGTGATCACTGTTTTAGGCTCAGTAGTGGTTAATAATTTGAAGCTTTCTACATTTGTTGCTTACACTTATTTACATAGCCACGAAATAAACAAAATAAATAAATAAATAAATAAATAAATAAATAAATAAATAAATAAATAAATAAATAAATAAATTAATAAATAAATTAATTAATTAATCAATCAATCAATCAATCAATCAATTAATTAATTAATTAATTAATTAATTAATTAATTAATTAATTAATTAATTAATTAATTAATTAATTATTAAAAAACGTATTCAAAAAATAAAATCGTCTATACATAACAAACCAGTTTCTTCTTTTTCGCGTTCTCCCGACTTCAGATCATACTTATTCGAGGATGGCTTGTCCTGAGTTGTTTCAAGGTTAGTTGGTGAAGTAGTGTATCCATTCTTGTGCATTTCTAGTGGTGAAGCCACGAAATCCATTTCAGTAACCTGAGACTTTTTAGGAGTTTTGGTCAAATGTTGTCTGATGACATCATACATCGTTCCCAAGAGTATTATAATACCAATAACGGAGACCGCCGACCTATAATATATATATATATATATATATATATATATATATATATATATATATATATATATATATATATATATATATATATATATATATATATATATATATATATATATATATATATATATATATGGTGTTACACACTATATCTGTAGTCATCGTTTATTTCATCTGGCGTCCTATTACTTAATAGTATGACATAAAGTTGAAGAACAAAATATAAAATAAGAATTAGGAAACAAACATAAGATTTTAGCTCTAAATGTTGTTTCGTGTGCAATTTAAATTTTCGTTTTGAACAATCCCATCCGACTGAAATCCATTTCTGAATTTGTCGAATGTCACCACCGGATTTTCATCGAATATCTGCCTTAAATGATTAATGGTACTACAGACTATTTTAAGAAGTAAATAATCAGTCCCCAAGGAACACAGGATGAATGGCCTGACAATTCTTCTCCTACTGACAAATTCGTCAAGTTTTTGACTCATGTTAAATTCCTATGCACCTCACAGTGGACCACGTGTTAAATTCCCACGGAGATCACGTTGACCCATCATTAATGTTATCGTACGACCCTTTATCGTCTCACAATGTTAAAATTTCCATACTATACAGCGTCATCTAATTTCCACATGGGCCAACAGTATCCATACCTAATGTTAAATACCGATAATATTAAACAATTATGGGAACACAAACCGCCGCACGATGATAAATTTCCGTAATCCTCATCGTGGCAGCAATAATCTTAACTTCCACAGGGTCCAATTCCGCCCTATAATGCTAATATTTCCATAAGTTGGCTAATGTGAATAAATAATAGACTGAGTTTACATCATTTTTCCATTATCTAATGTTAATTTTGCTAGTAAAGTCAAGGTACAAAGAAAAAAGAACCGTGAACAAAACTGGCGCGATCTGGCAGAAAACACTTGATGGGACATGCCACAAGAATCCGACACCAGGGGGAGCTGTTAATCATCATATATTAGGCCTAAATCTACTCCCTCTGAGACAGCCGACAGCAGTTGCAACACCTAAGCGTTGAGCTAACTGCGTTATCACCAAGCAAAATGATAATACATGAGGGAAAGACAGTTGAATGGATAGTTATAACGGCACGTTTAACCCATTATTAGGTCAATCATGCCAAGAAAATGAAAGCCAAGCGTCGTTCCCAAGGACACACAGACGCAGCATACCCTGGCAGATATCGAACTCGAGATCAATTGATTACGAATCTGACGCTGTAATAAATGTGATACGCTGCTCGTTTGTAAAATGCAAATATGAAGAGCATAGCGAAATCTTTGAATAAGACTTTTTCCAAGAACAAATTGATACTGTGAATTGTTTGAACAGGCAGTCAAGCCAATCGCTGGGTATAAAGTGTCTAAACAAGAAATCTAATATTGCTCTTCACATGAAGAGGAAAAAATGCTGATGAAACAAATGGAATCAACAACAAAATAAACAACAACAACAGCAACAATAATAATAATAATAATAATAATAATAATAATAATAATAATAATAATAATAATAATAATAATAATAATAATATCCAGTGTACGATAATCATTTCAAATCCAGGTTTGATACTTAACTACAAATCACATGTGCAGAGAAACCTTTTACACACGCACGCACGCACGCATATACATACATACATACATACATACATACATACATACATACATACATACATACATACATACATACATACATACATACATACATACATACATACATACATACATACATACATACATACATACATACATACATACATACATACATACATACATACATACATACACACACACACACACACACACACACACACACACACACACACACACACACATACATACATACATACATACATACATACATACATACATACATACATACATACATACATACATACATACATACATACATACATACATACATGCATACATACATACATACATACATACATATAAAGTAGGTAATTAATACGTACGTAATAGCAATAGCACTTTGATCCTGTACAAAGTTTTCCTTTATATCACATAACACTGGAAGTCCAAGACCCTGTAGCTGGCATGAGTCCGGTATACATAAACCGATGGTGATTTTGGCCGGTAGGCCAGGCAAACTTGGAACCTAAATAATAATAATAATAATAATAATAATAATAATAATAATAATAATAATAATAATAATAATAATAATAATAATAATAATAATAATAATAATAATAATAATAATAATAAAAATAATAATATAATAATAATAATAATAATAATAATAATAATAATAATAATAATAATAATAATAATAATAATAATAATAATAATAATAATCATAATATTAATAATAATAATAATATTATTGTTAATATTAATGTGAATGTTTTGAAGACATATACAACGAATATTAGGTAAAGAAAGTAGTAATATGTATATGTGTGGATGAGGACAATGTCGTAGATATGAATAAGTTTTCAAATATGCAGTTCAAGCAATCTTTTCGAAATAATTCTGGTTTAGACTTTAAAGTCTCATGATCTACTATCGATATTAATGTTAATAGTCAATTAAAACAGATTATCCTACAGCCATTTGTTTTATTGAAGAAAGTTATGTAAAAAAATCTTAAAATATAATTGCCATCTTCTCCAATGAAAACAATCAGTCTAATTTAAGTTCTAAATGGAATCTCGACGAGTGTCAGGGATATGGCAATGACTTGTGAATACATTTTTTTTAGGGAAATCTTTGGTATAAAACTTAGCAAGAGGTACAGTATTGTCTTCAGTCTTTGTAAGATTAACGTAGACTTTGTATCACGTTTCCTTTGTGCGTGGGTGGGGGTGAGATGGGTGTTTTTAGCAGGGTTTTTTTTTACATTGTTTGGAAGATTGCATCCAAAGAGTCTTGATAACTAGGTTAATTTTAATTTTAAAAATGAAAGGTTATACTTGGAACCATATACATCGTTCAAGTTGATGATTCTCTCAATTTATTTATTTGAGAATTGAAAATGTATTTTTATAAATGTAGAATTTCGATGACCTAACAAATTCAGATGCATTAAAACATGATGGTTCCTTCAGGTAAATGCATTGTATATATTACTTCCACTGGGAACATTGCGATATAAGATGAGTATTTGATTAACAAGACGGAGAAAAAAAGAAAACTTGTATAATATTATACCATGCCTGTCTCTGTCCGAGCTTTTCTTAAGCAGTTTGAATGCGCAGGTGATATGAAGAAATCCATATGGAAATATATTTCCCTATCCAAAATACCCATTCATACTTACACCATGGGGTCGGAATTTCAAACCATGAATTTGAGCTTTTATATTTATCTCCAATATGAGATAACATTAGAAAGAAATACTGAGTATATAACAGATAAGAAATTTAATACTAAAGGACTGTGTTTACTAATAAATGTTATTTGATTTATATTTATACTCATACAGTCTAATACTTCCTTTGACTCTATACAAAATATAAATTATATAAGTACAAAATTTAAACATATTTACCTTTTAATTTTTATGGTGCAGTACATATGGCCTATGTTTATTTGGATATCTTCTTCTTCAGAGAGGTATTTTGCAATTCATTGTATTTACATTTAAGAGCTTTACGTTGATCAGAATCATATTGCCATTATTGTGTGTATTTGCTAATAATCTGTACTACATACAAGCACTTCAAACTAAAACGGATGCTATTAATACAATTAAAAATACAAATAAATGCAAATGCACATTACAAGATTTTCCAGTTTATATATTCGAATAAATGGTGCTAGCTCATTTATTGACAATAATTCTTGACAATAATTCTCTGATCCATGTTTCTTACAGGACAAAACGTGTGACGCACTATGATATACTGTATGATGTCATCCATCTGTTCTTCCGCCAGAACATTACTAAATATTCTCCTAAATTGCAATGTGGAAATGTAATGATGTGACTGGGATTATGATTTTTAACGTACGTTTAACAATTCTTCAGTCATGTCGCTTCGATATCTGAAATGTGGCAGTTTATAGTGATGTTTTGCACTGGGACATCATGCCGTCGACATGTAGCATGATGTCCCACCCAGTCACATTATTCTGAAACTATGCCGACCAGTCCTAACACTAATCACTTAAAGCTGAGCGTCAAGCGAGGCAGCTGTTAGTACTATAAGGTATACTGTGAAAGAGATGTCTTGTAAGGTACCTTTAGGTGGTATACCTAGAAAAGTGTCAAAGGTAAAAAAAAAAACAAAAAAAACCCATCACGACAATTGTAATAATATTATTAAATAGCGAATGGTCAGATTTTGTATATGCAGGTACCGCAGAAAGTCAAACCATAAAACTAACCTATCAACTATGCTATCCTTGGGCAATGAAAACTATGACTCATCGTTGTTGGGTATGGTTTCATCTGAGTCATTTATACGAGCATTTTGATAAATTGACCACAGTCATACAACGACCGGTTGAAGGCAAAAGAAATTTTTTTTTTTGTCATAAAAAGTTTTTATGGATTCTTGAAACCGATTCAACAGCATAAACACGGACAAACTAACAATCAAAGAAACACAGAGGAGAAACATCCTCCCCAGCAAAACAACTCAAAATGAAGCAAATTCTCCCCAACCCCTCAAATGGAGAGGAAACTTAAACAAATAAAAGTAAATATTTTTATGATATTAGATAATTGTGTATTCTTGATCCAATCAGTCAAATCTACACATCTATGTGCAGAGTAATTTACTGAGTGCTGTCAAACATCCCTCTTGCATCTTTGCATATACCATGTCCAAATTTTATAATCAATATCTCGCATAAAAGCGGAAAGATACAATCTGTTTTACCTCTGTTTAATATGTGCCCGTATTGTGTTCTTGGGTATAATCATCTATCCTCATCCTTGTCTGCTACTTATCATAGATTTTGCATAACCTTCGCCATCTGCATATATATAAATCTAATAGCATACTTTTAAAAATATGGTATAATAATCTTCAAGAAATTCATGCCACTCTTGATTGTTGCCAACTTAAAAATTCTATTTATTTACATTTATTTTTGCACTAATTTCAAAGCTTTTTTAGATCATTCTATTTCAGTTTTGAATATAATATATATGAGCAATTACTTTTCTTTTTACATGTTTTTTCAATTAGGCAAATATATTATCTAAGTCTTCATCCTTATATGGCAAGATTGCAACACATTTCCGCATTAACATGCTGTACTTGATCGTGTTTGTTTATTACAATAACAATTTTACAATCTCTTTCAAACTACCATATAATCAGCTATTAAATTTTCTTTACAGGTCAGTTAGCTTTGATTTACATAGCTAGAAAGAGAGACAATTTAGTGAGGACACATTGTCCTGTACATATTTAAAAAAAGCCCAACAACATTCCGTTGTAGAATATTTAGGAAATGTTTTCCAAACATCCTACTATCGAATTTATTAAAATATTATTAACCCGAATTTGTGGAAAAGGCAAGCCAGGTCTCATATACATAGAGAGGAGCTCTGCAGACTACATTTGAACGCCATGTGTTGTAGAAACTCTTTTTGTGGAACACTCTGCCTTTAAAATAGTTTTCAGGACTTGAAGAGGGGCTCGCGTTAACCGTCTACTATCTACGCAGTTTCTAAACACTATGAAAGGCTTACCTAGCCATGATCTTGTGTATTTGTGTATGAAATGTATTATAACAGTGACCATTCCTATTCTTAGTTAGAAGGAAAACGTACATTAATTTAATGGAAATTAATATTATTTTTATTTTCCCTACTGAGTGTCTCAAATGGAAGTACGTATTTCGAGCGTCTCTGTTTTTCAACTCTCTCTCATATATATATATATATATATATATATATATATATATATATATATATATATATATATATATATATATATATATATATATATATATATATATATATATTTATCAGAAACATTTGAAGGGATGACCCTATTAAATTCAGAGCTGAAATTAACAATAATTTCGTAGCGGGAATTTGTGAATCAGCATCAGCACGGATGACAAAAATAGATCAAAACGAAATCAATAACAGACGTGATCCAGTGGTTGGTCAACATACAAACACAAAGTTTCCTGCAATTAGAAACTCCAGAAATAATAAAATGACAGCTAACTTGGATTCATATGCATGCCTCAGAAATATGTACACAAGCATAGTTAGGAACAAAAGCGATCCAAAACAACAACAAAGACACAAGCAAATTGCAAGACTTGAAAAAGCACTTCCAGGAAAAGGTAAGAAAAGCTTTCGAAGATTTAAAATGTTCAAATAATTCTATGAATGGAAAATTATACATCACCGAATGGTGAACGTACCTTTCAGAATTGCTTGATATACATCATGGGGCGAAACAAGATTTCATTTCAAAATAAACACCTAATATTCACCGTGTAAATCTGAACAGTAAAATAAGGGAAGAATTGGAAGATGTTATCAAAAATTTAAATGCGAGAAAATCCGGTTCATACAGACTATTTTTAATAAATCTTTTGATCTCGGATATATCCCAAAACCGGCTGTTATCACACCCATTCACAAAAGGGGAATATAAATAGGCCTGAATATCATACATGGATTAGCCTTTTACCAGTAAATAGTTACTTCAGTTTTCAGATTTAATTCAAAGTCTAACTGACTGCATCAGCGAAAATAAATATTGCAAGTGAAGAAAGAACTGGTATTAGTAGTGGATATTCCACTGTAGATAACATGTTTACATTAAACACTTAGATAAGTAAACTATAAATAAAAAAACAGGTGGGTTTCACGCTTTTTGTTAATTATTATGAAAAAGCGTTTGACCGTTTTGGCAGGATCTGACTTTGCCATAAATTAGAAAATAAAAATATTTGCTGTAAAATGCTTGGATACTAAATGCAAATGACAGTAGTAATATGAAAACGCTCTATCTATCTATCTATCTATCTATCTATCTATCTATCTATCTATCTATCTATCTATCTATCTATCTATCTATCTATCTATCTATCTGTCTGTCTGTCTGTCTGTCTGTCTGTCTGTATATCTATCTATCTATCTATCTATCTATCTATCTATCTATCTATCTATCTATCTATCTATCTATCTATCTATCTATCTGTCTGTCTGTCTGTCTGTCTGTCTGTCTGTCTATCTATCTATCTATCTATCTATCTATCTATCTATCTAACTATCTATCTATCTATCTTTCTTTCGATCGATCGATCGATTGATCGATCGAACAATGTCTCTCTCTCTTTATATATATATATATATATATATATATATATATATATATATATATATATATATATTCTGCAAACGTTTCATGTAATTATGTTAGTTGTGTAAAAACAAGTATTCTCTGAGATAGAGAGATAGTGTTAAGACGATATATTGAAGTACTTGTAACAATGTGGACAAAGAGAAACAGACGGGAACAAGCATAAAGCATGGATAGATGGATAGGTATAGTGGTCGATAGATAGATAGATAGATAGATAGATAGATAGATAGATAGATAGATAGATAGATAGATAGATAGATAGATAGATAGATAGATAGATAGATAGATAGATAGATAGATAGTTAGTTAGATAGATAGATAGATGGGTCGATTGTTAGATAGATAGGTATATATGTCGATCGTTAGATAGATATCACCTACAATTCCCGTCATCGTAATATCAGCTAGGCAGTACTGTCCTCGGAACATTGTTGCATTATTCAGCGCTTTAGCATCAACGCACTGATCGTAGGAGCCTAACCAAAGTAATTGTCCGTCAGAGATCCCACTGGGTGGTTTTCCCATGGCATCCAGAACTAGAAAAAAATAGACATATTCAAGCCTCCTTTAAAGCCAACAGCATAGTGCACTTGCATTTGTATACCAACTTTTAAAGACTGAACATAGCTGTATATAACATTGATCACCATAGAACAACATATATATATATATATATATATATATATATATATATATATATATATATATATATATATATATATATATATATATATATATATATATATATATATATATATATATATATATATATAAAGAATACAAATCATATGGCGAATAACAACCCTTTCAAGCTTAATGGATCCACCAAGGGATCGAATGTGTCAGGGATTAATTAAAATAGATGCAATAAACTGACAACGAACAGTACGAAACTAGTAACTAGTAACTAGTTTGTTACTAGTTTCGTACTGTTCGTCGTCAGTTTATTGCATCTATTTATATATATATATATATATATATATATATATATATATATATATATATATATATATATATATATTGTTTTGTCAAATTAATTTAGATTATAATCATCATATACAACAGACATATTACACAGTTTATTTTTGTCCATGAGTGTAGATATATTTAAAGACTATGAGCCATGTTTACTTTGATTTGATTTATATACTCAGTCTTGGTTATGACCTTAGAAGGTTCGAGAAAATAGATGTGAACTAATGCTAGTAATTTACTGATTGGATTGGTTAACTGTTACTACATACGTCGTGTTATTGTGTTTTGTTTGGAATTGCAACACAAGTTCTTTGTTAAGTGTTGTGGCAATTATAAGAGTTTCTTGTCCAAAACCGCATCCCGGTAGCCGATACGAGCTGATATTATGAAGGAAGTCGAATCCCCACACTTTCTCACGTGACTCCGGCTCCCGGACTACTTAGCCACGGTGGTTTCTTTAGTGAGTAGGAAAATAAAAATTCGTGTAAGTGACTAGCTCATGCACGATCATATCCACTGCTTTTATATCTGCACCCTTGCAGATACATTGTAATGAGTTATAACAGTTCATTCGTCAGTCAGTCCTTGTCTCTGTCTGTCCATTCGTTTACCCGTAACTCAGTTCTTGTAATCTAGGCTTCGTGAAAAAGGAAGGAGGCAGAGTGACTCCATTTCCTCCAGTGGAAGATGGAGGATGAGAATAACGTTTAATAACCATGGAAGCAGATCATTTATGAAGAAATGGGGATGGTTTAAGGGTTTTTGGTAAAACGGACTCTACAGCTTTAAACAAAGAATCCTCTTGTTTTGTGAATAAATATATAACTAACTGCCCGTCTGTTATTGAAACAACAATTATGTTTGTATAAATAATATCGCATATACACATTGTCAGTTGAGCAAAGATTCAGAAAGAAAAATAAAACGTATGTCATTTAAAGTGAAAATCCCAGTTCCTCCCACTCACAGGCACCAAAAGCAGGAAGCACCATAAAAGCAATTAGGCTGTGCACTTCTGAAACAAATTAAAATGAAAGCATACCGACATGTACCCAAAACTATTCAATGCAAACCATAAAGTCTCTACTGGTTTTGGAGACGTTTTTGGTTAAAAGGGCAGTTTGTGTCACTATGCACATTTTGTAAATGTTTTATTCTGACCGTGTGTTTTGCCCAGTCATGATTAATCATAGATGTACATTTAAACGTTACCTAATCCGAAACAAAATTAATGCTTTAAATAGTCTCTTTTCTCTATCATTGACTTGTACTAATTGTGCTGTTCAGGAAAAGGACATTCAAGATAGGACGTAAATCAACTTACATTTTAGAGCTTGGACATATCAAGGAAGTTTTCGTCATTATAATATATGCAGGGGTAATTCTATAAATATTCTTACGCAAAAGGAAGGAATCTCTATAAAATACATTACATCAGTGGTGCACACACTATTTCAGCCTGCGAGCTACTTATAATATCTCTATATACATGTATATAATATAATCATCTTGCAAAAGTAATCTACGTAATATATGTAGTATAGTCGCATCTGCCTAGCTTAGTCTTAGTCTCGTTTTCTATATATATATATATATATATATATATATATATATATATATATATATATATATATATATATATATATATATATATATATATATATATATATATATATATATATATATGCAGCCAACATGATCATCTCTATATAGAGAGAAGAAAGAAAAATCTAAAGAACAAAAGGAATGGATTGCGAAATTAGTGTGCATTTAAATGTAGCCAAGCAATATCGGCTTTTGTTGTGGTATATTTTACGTCTATATGGCCTTAAGCAAAGAAACTGATTAACAGAAATTTGCGACCGTAGTAGAATGTTTTACATGTTTGATTTAGAGGGTGGTACTGGAGAAGGTGGTATGTGTAGAGGGTGGAATGGGAAAGAGTTATGTTGGAGAAGGTAGTATTTGAGAGGATAGGATGTCACGGGTGGTATGGGATAGAGAGTTATAAGAGAGGGTGGAATGTAAAAGTGTGGTGGAGGATATGGTAGAGAGTGGTACTGGAAAGGTTGCTAGGGAGAAGTGATCAAGTGAGGAATATGATAAACATGTTTTCGTGATATTCAAAAGAATTGAAAATTTGATTTTTCACCTTGTCTCATAAAGTTAGATTTTTTTCCCAACCTGTAGCCAAACATATATATATATATATATATATATATATATATATATATATATATATATATATATATATATATATATATATATATATATAGCAAATTGATATTTGTTTTCTATTGGACCAATTTGCACGATCACATATTTTTATTAAAGTTGAAAAAAAAATGTGGTGAAAATTATATTTTCCTTTCTATCTTTGTCGACGTTAACCATAGTGTCATAGGTGAATAGGGTCAACTATTAAAATTTGAATACCGTTGGAAGTCTGTATTCAAAGTAAAGAAACGAACCCTATAGTACACTAAATAATGGACGTAAGCATTTCACATTTTCAAATTTGATATTGAAAATGGGGCCGCGTGTGTTACACGACATGTATATAGCATATTGTTCATGCCTTGTAATTTGTCGCACACCAATAGACTAAACTTTTTTTTTTAATCGCATTGTTGCCTTTAATCAATTTGTGCTTAGACAGTTTTAAGTCATGAAATCGTGTTAAATATAAGAAAATATTTAATATGTTTGCTTACAATTATTTATACACATGACAAAAATAAAAGTTTACCTGACTGGCAACTCCATTCGTGCAAGCAATGGGGTCGTATCAACTGGGAAAAGGGGAAGTTAACATGGTCCTCTAAATTTTAAACTAGCGTTAACAAATCATTCATCAATTCTTATTCTAATCGCGATTACGACATTCACATATTCGCACAGCAATTTTTATTTCACATCATCGTCTAATGAATAATTAGAGAGATGATTCATTTTACTTACATTTTAAAGCCCATCCTTTTCCTTGGAAAATGGCCCCCAGCAAAATTTGAACATCGTTTCGGCATTCAGTACTAACTCCATTCATTGCAGAAGGCAGGTATTTTCCTGGCCCGCCATCCGTTAGTATCTTCTGGAGCTGCTGACCGATTGGAGAGGCAAGGAGCATGGCAATTTGTGGGGATTTGAGAATTTGCTCTACAAACGGTGTGGCTAAAAGTGAGACTGAGGACGTTCCATTTCCCACGGAGCCCATCAGCTGGCGGAACATTGTTGACATATCAAGCTGCAAAGAGCCATTACTTAATGATGAAAACAACTGTTGAAACTCTGGAAAGGACGAAACATTATGCGAATCGTGAAGCGGTGGCAATTGTAGTGTGGATCCATTTACGTTGTTACTCTGTTTGGTAGAGTTTGGATCCAGACATGTAATTGGTTTATACAACAACATGATGAACATAATTCCTCCTACCATGGACGCCATTGCTGACAAAATTCGGAATTTCAGTTTCGATCTAATAATCGCCCTAAAAATTCTTTTTACACTTGTTGGTGTGGTCGTTTAACTGCATTTGTGGCAAGATAGAGCCGCCGGGACTCCGTGTGAATAAAGATAGCATGATACACTGATTATATAGCTCCGTTGACCACACACGTCACCCAGACAATCATATCTGTATTTGGAAATAGGGACAAACAACGAGTGAATCATACTTAATCAAACGATTGTGAAATTCGAGGTTTAATCTAATACACTGAGGGCATTTAGTATTCACTTGCTAAAAAGACACACTTACAAAATATCGGTAAGCTACGACAATTATATATATATATATATATATATATATATATATATATATATATATATATATATATATATATATATATATATATATATATATATATATATATATAGGTAAAGTGCATCCAATTTTGGAAAAATTAACCGTCATTGTTTATAGTTAAGATGGAACAACTCAATAAATGTGTTAATATAAAAAGTGTACCAACAAAACCAGGTGAGATCAATTAGACTTTAATTGTGTTGTTTTATGTTGCTATAGACTATCCCATACAATCTAAAAAAATTCCGTTTTAATATTTTTTTTATTTGTTCTGTTCACCATGTAGTTAGTGGTTCTGCTAGTTCTCACAGTCATTGTAGAAGTATCCTGGCCTGTTATTTTGCGGTTTAACTGACCAAATAGATATCTGTCCTAGATACCGAAGATGTTACTCCTTGTTGCAACCTTCTTTGAAGAACAAATAGACCTTAGATTATACCAAGGATTGACAATTGTTTGCCATGACATCACGGTAAGAGATTAATATTGTAAACAATGTATTGCGCAAGAATATTATACAAATTTAGTTCGTCTATATGATTCATATGATAAAATCAACTGATAACGTATTATATCGAGAAAAATGATCTTGGCTGGTTTTGTTTTATTTTGTTTTGTGCGGCTTGACAAATAAGGTTAATTTGCTATGGTAGTTTAAAAAAGGGGTTGTGAAAGCTGTTGGCTATTCCTTAAAAGGTGATATTTGCTTTTTCAAATCTAATGTGATTTGTTTTCTAAAGTAAATTTATCTATATTAATTATGATTTTATTTAGTGGATTTTGGCTAAAATCTCTTCTAGTGTTGCTTCGTAAAACTTGCCGTGTATAAGTATTTGCTATCACCATACCATGACAAGCCACAAAGCGTTTCTTAAATGTGGTTTACGGGCTAAACATTTTCTAGACTAGCAACCGTTTTGATCTCTTAAAATCTTATTACTATCGAATTAATTTTAAAACAAAATTAAAATGAACGCAACCATGATGAAGATTTAATGCAACTTGTCTCAATATTTATAGTATAGAAGACTTATTTGGGGAAATTTGATGACTCAATTAGTGTGTGTAATTGTATCAAAGTAAGTCGGGATTTAATACTACAAAGATAAAGTTTATTGAAACTTAATGCAATGTGGAAATGTAGCCTTTATCCTTTTTGTACAATTCATAACAGAATATGTGGGTGTCCTAGATAGAGCCAACCACATAACAGAATTTAAAAAGCACTTTTCTCAAATTTTGTTTTCCTTATCCCGATAACTAGGGTCAAATACAGTCTCATTAATTGTGTATTAAAAATAAGATGGAAATTTAAGTCTAAATTTAAGTTTATAATGGCACCTTTCGTTTACAATTTCATGTTTAATGGATTTACTACTCATACAATAGTTTTCTTAAGTTTCAGTATTTGTATATATGAATAGTAATCTCTTTTTTGTGGGTACTTGAAATTGTCGACTTCGGAGGAGTTAAAATTTGTGCCACAGTAGCATAACTATTAGTGTTGATCTTAAATGAACGGTTTGTAGTAACTCCGAATTACACGACAATTGATATCCCATTACAACTGATAACAATTGTTATCTATTAGAACTGGTACGCAAACGAAATTGGTACCACCAAATGCATTAATGGAACAAAAAGGAACACATTCTGGTGTAATACGCGAGTGACTATGCGAATGATATTGTCAATAATTGTTTCTGTCCTTTCAAACAATATATCAACTTTTAATCTGGCTATGGATCATACAATAATTTACCCACACCACAATCAATAAATTATACAGGTTGCAATCAGTAAATTACGCAGGTTATATCAACGAATACATAAAGATCATTTATAAAAGTACAATGAGACTTTGGTCTTTATCGCCATGAAATAATCTTTACGATTGCAAACAATATAATCCGTGAATTCTGAAAGGAATCGTATTGTCAGGATTGTCTTGCAAAATTCCGATTGAGGCATACTTTATGGTTATGACACATCTGACCCTGCATTTATTCTTGCATGTGCGTCATTAAATGTAAAACGATGTTCACATTAAACATCAAAACTCTGTTCAAATTGAACATTAAATCTCTGTTCAAATCCAACGTCAAAATTTCCGCCATGTACAAGGTATATTCTGGTGATTTCTCTTACGTATTATATATATATATATATATATATATATATATATATATATATATATATATATATATATATATATATATATATATATATATATATATATAACATTTCAAAAGTATATACAGAGCATAGACAAAGCAATATATATATATATATATATATATATATATATATATATATATATATATATATATATATATATAGAACAACGTTGTGTTTATAAAACTTTACATGGCTGTTTCTACATCAATTAGACCAATAAATGCATTATGTCTCAACCAGCCTATATAGACCTATTGCGGATACTGAGAATATTTGTAGCTAATTAGAAATCTATGAGCCATAGCGTGTACATATATGTAACGCAAATTATATCCCGGATATTTGATTCTATTCCGGATATTATATTCTTATAGTAGTAATTAAATGATACTAGGAAGATTTAGAAAGTTTGAAAAGAAAATGTGTCGGCTGCAAAAAATAATTCTACTAGTGCATAGCTTTCCTTTTCTAGTCTTCATGGTTTAGACCGCGTATGTGTGTGCACTCTTTTCTGTAAGCGTCTGCCAAGAAACAAGTCAATAAAACATGTGAAACGTAAAAAGCTCATCGTTGTATGGCCTGAGGTCTAAAAGCATAGTGCAGATATTTAAATAGCACTATATATTTAAGTCGTCCAGTCTGACGATGTGTGGAGGATATTGTGATTCATATGTGACATAGGATTTCGTTTCACCTGATACATAATATAAATACAGATCTATTAGACAAATATGCAACACACCTGCCAGTTCAGAAAAAAAAGCCGTTATCGTGATAAAACTTTAAGACTTCAGTTGATGTAAACGGTCAACAAAAAAATCAGAAACTTGCCCCGTCTCTGCAAGTTCATAGAATTTCCCGCTTAGATATTCATATTTTGCCAAAAAGCTAGTAAGGGAAACGACGTTGGAACATATACTATATCTCATGGGTTCTAATCACGACCGAACAATACCAAAGACCTATAAAAATGGTACTAGCATATGCCTCGCTAAGAGCTCAGCATTTAGAGGTTAGTGTTAGGACTGGTCGACCTGGTGTTAGATTATGACTAGGTGGGCAAATGACACTACATCTCTGAAGCATGATGCACCAGTACTAGACATGACTATCAATTGTCACACTGCAGACGAAGCAATGACTGGAAATTGTTTAAGGCTACCTAAAAAAAATCCAATAACACACACACACAGTGCATAGTCGACATTGTTGCAAAATATTTCAGGCGAGAAATTTGTGAAATAGCAGAGATTGTTGTCCCTACAAAGAAAGAGACACGTGCGTGAATGTATCGATTGCATACCGTTTTTCCATTCTTTTACATGTTTATAGATCTACAACGCAAATTTACGTCATATTATATTGGCAGATGTAGAGCTAAGAGCATCTAAACAAATCCAAATGGCGACATTACACACTAAATATAATTTCGTCATGCTGTTTGTTCAATTTACATCTCGGTCGAATATATGTCACCTGTTAATAATACAATACTAGGTGTGAGGTATGGTAATTTCGATGCGCGGTGCGTAAACAACGAGTAGCCATCCGGATTGAAATTCATATCAATGATGTATGATTTAATGTGCAAGTACCGCGAAACATTTCTGCATACTAATGGCGACTAATATATTAAGATATCTACTTTTCCTCTAAGACGATCTTACCGATATCCAACTCTGTAATCAAATACAATTTCCTATATCGATAACAACTATGTCAGTTAAGTATTACTTTTTTGTATTCAACAAATGCATCTTTATACCTGTTTCAAGCACGCTCAACTATTCACCTTTATTATAATGAATAATTGCGTTTTTATGAATTGTATACATTGCTAAGTTAGGAAATATGGTGTTGGTTTTTAGTTTATGCAGGGATCGCACACTGAATTATGTGTCAATATTTGCCTGGGAAAGAGGAATCGAGGGCATAACCCCAGCGTTAAACGTCATTCTTGAGCGTTCCCACAACTGTTGGACAACTTAGACCGTGTCTGTTGCTCTTCGTGACATTCATTTGAATGGCTCAATTTTTATCAAACAGCCACTTTAGAAAATGAATCTTTCAGATGTAGTGTTATAAGAAATTTGTCTATAACAACCGCTTGCATACAATACCTATCAATTTAGTCAGCATTACAATAAATTTACTCTGCAGAATATAAGAGTCGCATGCATGGCTATGCCTTCTTTCAGTTATCTCTCACTCAAGTTCTGGCGACAAAATTTTAAATTCATCTACTGCCATACGACAAGCTAATATAGTTAGGACCTTGCCGCAATGTGATCTGCAGCGTGTCTGATTCTGTTCTGGAATCGTCATGATAAAAGCGATAATACGACTCATGGAGTAGCAGGATTTCACCCGTTCGAGAACAGCCTACGTCACACAAAATCAAACACCTCGAATTATTTGTATTAGAATGTTCTGTTAAAATATCTTCATAATTACATTTCCACTACAAGTGAAATTGGTTCGGATTCATATATTGCATCCGTGTCTATCTCATACGTAAGTGTTTTAAGATAAATAGAAAGCATACACATTTATCTGTTGAATACGAACAGTTTTATCGATATAATGAGAAAAATCATTGCAACTGTCACATGAGGTTTACTTCCAGTCCTGTCTACATGAGGTTTACTTCTTTTCCCGTCTTACATGAGGTTAATATATTTACCGTAGACTCAATGAGAAGCATTTGTTTATTGTGGAAAGTTGGAAAGAAATATTGTTATTGATTTCTGAGTGGAGTAAATCTACAAAACTACCACTTGACATACTTGAGACAAGGTGCAAGTCGCTTTTTGTGGGTCAGTGGTTTCTTCCTCCACCTTTAATACTGGCAGCCATGTGCAGCCTATCGTATGCGGAAAAAAATGGCGTTAAACCCCACAAGAAGAAGAAGAAGAAGAAGAAGAAGAAGAAGAAGAAGAAGAAGAAGAAGAAGAAGAAGAAGAAGAAGATGCAAGTTTGAGCGCAAATGTGCAGGTCTTCAAACAATTTCTGGGAAAAGCATAAATGGAGATGGAGTTGGACGTAGATTCGGCTAATGTTGAAATACATTTTATTTACTGTTTCACATATTTGCTCCAGATGATAGTATGTACTATGAACATTGCCTTGTTATCTCTGCAAACTGACCTAAACAACTTAAAACAGCCAAATATTTGTTGGTAAAGGCCGGATTTTAGTACACAGAACAAGGGATATATATATATATATATATATATATATATATATATATATATATATATATATATATATATATATATATATATATATATATATATATATATATTTATATATATATATATGTATATATATATATATATATATATATATATATATATATATATATATGTGTGTGTGTGTGTGTGTGTGTGTGTGCGTGTGTGTCTGTGTGCAATAAACTGACGACGAACAGTGTAAAACAGGTATCCAACTAGCCTGAGCACTTTTGACTCTAAACGAGTCTTTTTCAAAGGCATATACAAAACTTAGACATGTGTTGTATATGCCGTTGATATAGGCCCATTAAGATGCGAAAGCGTATTGGCTAGATATATACTAGTTTTACACTGTTCGTCATCAGTTTATTGCATCTATCTCAATCAATCCCTGACACAAGTGTTGGTATAAAAGACCTTGATATACCAATTGTATGGTACATCAAATTGTGATTTGTCCATGGCGTATGAATATGCATAAGGATCATGCTTTTATAGCTTTATACTCTCTAAACACGGATATGAATTCCTTGGAATATTACACGTAAAGAGGATAAAATAACAAGAGAATGATTTTCTCATGTAAAATATATTATGGAAACTACCATTTTTATACAAAATTATCAACCATACTTAATCCAGGAAATAAATATTACAATGCTCCACCATTTCTCGTCTGCTCTCATCTCTGTCAACACTGCTGCTTCCAGTCTCTCTTACAAAATTCACTGTGCAAGAAAAGAAACAATGACAACATATAAGGAGCAACATGATGAAACACTATTTAATCTACTACACTGTGAGTTGATTGAAAAGTTTGATATGCTAATTTATGAAAAAAAATAATGTTAGCTGTCAGCCTTGTGTTTTCACATTTATTATTATTATTATTATTATTATTATTATTATTATTATTATTATTATTATTATTATTATTATTATTATTATTATTATTATAGGAAATGTAAATGAAAATGGTAATCCTTTGTTCAATGTGTGCTTATTAAGGAAGACAGATTTGTACACCATAAACCTGATGACATACTGAAATTTATAGAAAGTTAGCAGAATGCAAACATTTTAAAAATACACTATTTGATATTAAGCAAGTGAAATACACCATCTAAAGGATCAGCATTTAGCTGGTCTTAAAGTCCGTGTTAGGAAAAAAGATGGAGCTGAGTTTTAAGCAAACATCTTAAGAAGTATCATCAGATTCATTGATCGCCACATTAAATTCAAGAAATATGCAAGTTCAATCATGAGAAGAAATGGCACAAACTTTGCATTAACAATGGAAGCTCTTCATTCTAAGCAAACATATTTAAAATCTAAAGGAAAAATAAATAAAACCAATCGGAGTTAACCGAACATAAACGATGAAATAAACATCATGTATTGCAAAAAGCTAATGGGGATTAAAACACCGAACGCCAGTGTTAACTAATTGTGTAACAACTCTCCATTTTGGTCTGAGGGGAGTGCCTGAACATCACGATCTGAAATGGTATGAAGTTACACTAAAGAAAGATGTGAATGCAAATTTCAGGCCACATAAATGTACAGTCTATAAGGAGCTACTCAAGCATTAGTGACAAACAACAACAGACTTATTCCAATTACCTGAGCAAGACCGGTTACCCAAATAATGATCCAGTCATCCCCCACCCCTACAGCAAAGACATTGCAACGTGCACATCAATATACTGTAGTGTAACAAGTTCCCAAACGTGTAATATTTAAAAGAATCATATTAATAGCACCCATCCTAAGGATCAAACATCTCCGTACAAAATATGTTTGCTAAGAACCTCGGCGAAATGAGCAAAATCCCTAACTCGGTCAACTTATTGCAACAGGCGTCTTCTCTAACAGGTCCTACACAGCGAAAACGTAGGTGAATTACTGAAAGTGACACTGACAGTCAATATGAATGAAGATTTATAGACATAAACGATACCAATGAAATGTAGTTAGGGTTAAATTGTTACATTACTTATTGTTCCTTCGTTATTTTGATGTTTCTGGCTCGAATCGTAGTCTCCGTATAGATGAAAATGGCCGCACTGTTACTGTTCGTGTCGACGAACGCTGCATATTCAATTTAGGCATGCACATTATTTTAAAAAAAATAATGTTAGCTCTCAGTCTTCGGTTTTCACATTTATTATTATTAAAGGAAACATAAACTAATTAGTATGAATTCAATAAAAACGAAATTAGGAATCACTAAAGAACTTTTTTGAGCGTACATATAAGAAGGGTTGTGAAGAGTTCACTCCCCTACAGTATACAGTTTATGACCGTCGGGTTTATTTTCCTTATAAGATGAATATTTGCATGTCGTATAAATAAAATATATGTATAGTATGTACGCTGTATCGATGATATATCACTCGCTGCATGCATTTATCATTCATAAGGCTTAGTTTCCTTTTAATGAAAAATACATACATCTCGTGGTATATAAATGAGAGAGAGATTACTTTCGGATTCAAATCTTATAATCTCTAACCACTAGGGCCACTGTCAAGTCAAAATCTCTTAAATTTATAATTTATAAAAGTTTTTTTTTAACGGAATGCTAAATTAAATTAAAAGGACAATTAATTTATACTATTAAATTCAATTTGTAATCACAACTCCATTATAGTCTCATATTGTTAGTTACTGAGAGGTCATTTCGATAACATAGTAGAATCTGACATTAAAGAATATCCTTTATACGAATGCCGACCTAGATATCTGATAAATGTTGTAGGAGTTAAATTATTACCTTCTTTTCATGTAGCAAGTAACCGCTGTTAACATCAGTGTTGAAATTGAGAGTTCTTGACCTTGTTAGGTTTTTGATTAGAATAAGATAACGGTTTTTGTACTGTACAAACAATTTTAATATGGGTAACGTGCCACTTTTATTCATTCAAGTCAATACGAATTAGTTACCTGGATAATAGTTACAGATAGGACTGTATTCCAGTGGTAGGCAAAGGTTTATGAAATATCCGACATTTATCATGACCATATAAAGAATTTGCTTTGTATATGGAATGGGTCAGATGATAAGAGGAAACCCTTCGCCATCCAAGTAGACAAAAGTTTTATAGATTCGATGTTTCGCATTAAAGAAATTTTACTCAATTCTGACATTACTGAGCAAAAATGAAATTCATTACAACGTGATAGATTTGAAACAATAGTTTACAGACATGGAAAAGAACCGAACCAGCCTTATGATGCATGCAGGTTTGGGAAGAAGATTTGCTAAGTTATATAAATAAGGTATTCACACATAATTTTATAGTAATGAAACTTTTAGAGCTATTGTCAAGTAGCACACACAACTGTTTTACACCTCTCACCATTTTACATCAATACGTTGTAAATCATCAAATACATCAACACTTCGCTACTTCTCACACCTCGCATGAATTCTCAGAAAAATATTTGTACATGTTGATTTTCCATAACAAATGAATTATCAGTCTTGAAAGGATAAACTTGGTTGTTTCTTATTTATGAATAGATTGTGTCACTTGCTAATTGCCATTGAAGTGCCTTTGGCCAGTTTCTTTGGTGAACTTTGATCAAGTGATAATAGATTACACGTAAATGAGACTGTTTGTGCATGAAATATTCAATTAAAATATTTTCATAACGGTATATCAAGCTAGTCTCTTGTATAATTCACTGTTTGTGCATGAAATATTCAATTAAAATATTTTCATAACGGTATATCAAGCTAGTCTCTTGTATAATTCATACAGGCGTTAGTGGTTCGGTAGTATTTCGCAACTTTGGGCAACATCTTGTCTACATAAAACACCTGGATGGCCAGTCATTCTGAATTTAAAACAGTACGCATAAAACTATCTCGACATACCAACTATGGGTGAGATTTGCTGTCTATGCGCAAATTCTCTGTTCCAGACATTTTCATATTCGCTTGATTCGGATTACATCCCATCTTCACCTTCCAGTATATTAATGTTTCATCGCCTGTTTTGGTCTTCTTCCCATTTTTTCGATCACTCTTTTCATATTTGTTGAATAACTTTAGGGCAAACTGAATCCATTTTGTTTCATATTTGTTGTCAACATTGTGAGGGAACAATTTTGTAGTAATCCTTTTCAGCTTGAATTGCTTCGTAGTTTGAATAAGAGCAACTGATGTATTAACAAACGTGACTGGAATATTTTTCATTATGTATCAAACATCTTCGATTGCTTCTTTTCTAACTAGAATTTTACGCTAATCAATCGCGGATAACGGTCGTCAAGAAGTAGGCCCTCTTCTATGGATTCTCAGATATCTTTGAAACTATGACAGAGACCTGCATCGGCAAATTTTATGCATGTATTGGCCTTGATATGAATGAGAGAGTCAGGATTGTATAGTATTCTCCTTGCAAAGGACGAGAAGTGTTCTCCATCATTTAGTTCATTGTTATTTACCTACTTTACGTCGTACCCAAATATATGCAGTGTCTGGCGTACTGCAAATTTAAAAAGAACGTTATAGAACTCTCTACAACATCACAATCATTCTGTCTTGTGTACCCACATCTAACTATGATGAGAACAAAATTGAGTGTTTGTATAATCAACTGCAACATGTCATTGACATATTAACGAAGAAGGACGTTCTGTTTTTACAAGGAGACTGGAATGCAAGTGTAGGAATTGAGTCACGGACAAACTGACAAAACACTTGCGGTCTCTTCTGCAATGCAGAAGCAAATTAAAGAGGACTCAAGATTTTGTAGTTTGATGCCTACAACAATCTTGTGCTAATAAACACGTTCATTTCTCACAAAGCATCTTGAAGATGGACCTGGCACAGTCCAGATGGACATGATCACAACCAAATTGACAACATCTTGGAGAAAATACGATTCAGCACACGACTCTGTGGCCAGAACATGAAGAGTTCCAAGAGCAGATATTGGAATTCATAGTGATGTGACAACTTTTCACATCCGGTTGACAATAATCAAAAGCCTGACGAACCGAAATTAAGATTTGATAATGAACAACTGAAAGATGAAAAAAATCACAGAAGCTTTCCAAGCAATGATTTGTGGTACATTTGAACCTCTGATGATCCCGGACAACTAAGACACCGACCTAGAGTCCTTAAGAGCCACATTCAACACAGTTGTGACTAGAACAGTTAGCGAGATAATTGGCAAATGTCGTGGAACAAAGAACTCTTGGGTCACAAGATACATCATTAACTTGTGTGACAAATGAAAGGAGCTAAAATAGGCAGAAAGGGATCATGAATTAATTAGAAATTACTGAGACAAACAACACTATTTATCGCCACGAACGTTCTTAATGTCTGGCTAGATCAATCAGGTACAATGTTAGACATGTTTTTAAAGTATGGTCTCTTATCCTTATTATCTGACATACCTATAGGTTATCTGACACTTCGTCATCCACCCTAATAACACTTGACAAACTCGTACGATTATAACAGGATAGTTGCACTGTATGTAGGCTATGACCTCTGTTTTTAATTCCAGCTAAACTATGACACAGACATAATACAAGCAGAACTAGAAGTATTGTCACCTTGTTCACTCTATTGCTTATAAATATTGTCCGTTGTGATTTGCTTATGCCTGTTGAAGATAGTTACACGTCTGTCTCTACAGAATGATACGTGACTTCCTGAAACCTGAAATAATCCAACTAGATGGAAAGCAACATCAATATAAATAACTTTCACTTCCATAATTGACTGCTGAGATCCCCTTAAAATGAGACACTCTTAATGAAAACTAAAATTATTATCTTTCTACTTTTTCACAACCAGTGAATACTTTTCATTGAAGACACAGGGATCAACAAAGGCCAGTGTTTTCAATGTCACTTACTTGCAATAAAAAATGTGAAACATTTGAATGGTGTTGATTCATGGTGAGTTTCCTTCCTGAAGCGGAAGTGGAAGACTCGATACATACATCATTGGTTATGTTTGTTTGATGAAGGGGTCTAATGTCATTTTTCAGCACAAGATTGGCTGTACATGGCGCCAGTATGGCGGGATAACCTGGGAAAACCCCACTAGGTCAGTCAGGGGTCCCTACACGATAGGAAAAAGATGAAGACACGATTCATTAACCACAGCAAGCGATTAGAATGCAGGCAATCTAAACAAAGTTTAAACGACTTATTCCAAAAATATCTAATGTACACCTGCGCATTACAACCAACCTTGCTGCACATGTGTAGTATGAACATGGCGACAAATTCTCTTAGCAAATGGAGAAAGATACGGGTAAAGAAATGACGCCATTCCCATGGCAATGACATGAAATCCTCCTTGATTTTCCATCCGAATGCAAACATGTGCAGTGGGAGAGTTCCTTTGGATAAATCAAGCCCTTGTTGTGTTACTCGCATCTTATGCACGAGTACTGCCCCAAAGCAAACTTCAGCTTATCCATGTGCTGCACGTGTTTGTAACTATAATGTTGTCTCATATTATGACTCTAATGGTCTTATTTATTAAAGATGTAATACTGAATGTCTTAAGCGAAGCAAACAATAAAGATCAAATCAAGACGATAACATAATTATCAAGCAGGTGACTGATTATTTACGAATAAGATATAAAAATATTTGAATAGTAAGATAAAAGGTATACCTACTATAGTGCATAGTCGACCTTGTTTCGAAATATAACATTGAACGAATCACGCACGTGATATGTTTTTACGAAATGGAATAAACAACGCATGTAATATGTATTCACGACAAGTTCTTTTTCCACTTTGAATGTTACAACACTCATTTACGTCATAGCTTATTGGGTGTTGGTAAATTATCATTTGGGTGCATCTAAATATATCCAGGAGTGGGCGTAACTGGGGACACTCAGTACCACCTGTTATATCATTGAGATGCACATACTGTTTATTTTACTTCTCAGTGTAACCTAATGTAACATTTAATTATTTACACAAAAATATATAATATTGTGAATACTTTTGCTCAAATATTTTAATATATAAAATCATTCGAATATATACTTGCGTGGTAATAGTTAAGCCTAGGTGTGCGGCATGGTAATTTTGGTATTTGGTATTTAAAAGTATCGAAATTCATATCCATGATACACAATTGAATTGACACTTCAATCAGTAATTTACTGCATGCTTAATGCTCCTGGTAATGTGAACTTTTCTTCTACTAAGATGATTACAGTACTTTCCCACTGTATAATCTAGTAAAATATTTTATATATTTGATATGTACCTCAAGAAAGTTGCAAGATTGCGTGCTTAATAAATGCAATAGTACAGGTATATCAAATTGCTTTTTACCAACACTTTAAATGCCATGCCCATTAAATGTATATACAGTTATAGAATAGAGATTATCAATGCACATTTTATGAACTAGGTCAATATTCCATCCACAATGACTCAGTGGCAAGTCGACAACCTAAGAGCCGTTATCGAAAGTCTGTACTGGATACACAGGTATGTCTAGTACTGTTCAGTGTCCTTTAGTCCCGTATTTGGTTACTGACAGGGGATATAAACAACTTCCAAGATGCGACCCAGGGGAATGAATACCCACAGGGACCATCCCCGCGCAAGACCAGATAGTGATGTGATGTGATATGTTTATTTTTAACGTAGCTTTAACAATTTTTCAGTCATATCGCTACGATGTCTGCAATGTGGCAGTTTAGAGTGATATACTGGGGCACCATGCCATGTAGCATGATGTCTCACCCAGTCACATTATCCTGACACAAAGACGACCAGTCCTAACACTAGCCTTTTAATGCTGAGCGTCAAGCGAGGCAGCTGTTAGTACCATTTTTGTAAGTCTTTGGTATGAATTGACCGGAAATCGAACCAATGACCTTCCGCATCCGAGACGAACGCTCCAAACACTAGGCCACCTGGAGGGGTACACCACATAGTGTAACCTAAAAGCCCAATTCAGATGTCATAGACCTGGCCTTTAGTCTGACACCAACCATCTTTTCAATCATATTCCAAAGTTTCATGTCTGTGTATTTAATGGCGTAATACATTACAAATTGGTGGACATACAGACAAACAGACAGACAAGCTGAAACACGTATATCCCAACTGGACGCACTGATTATTATGAAAATGTTTCAAACAATATTAAAACTTTGAGAAAAATCTCTGGCTAGTTTTAAAACTACATCGTTTATAAAACAGATTTTTGTTAAAAGCAAAACAAATGTCCATACATTTATTGAATACGATATATCTGAAAACCACACCCATTGCTATGTCAAAAAGTTTATTTTTTAAATTGCAATGAAAAGTGTCCCTATTGAAAGCTGTAAATAACAAAAGATCTAACGAAAACTTTCTTTTACCATTAATCTTGTCAATACATCCTTCCATTCTACTTCCATGCTTCCAGAAAATGTAAATTTTCCATCCACCTCTCATGACTATAGAAAGAACGGTTGTGCGATACATATAATTAGTGAATGGAAAAATGTACGCAGCAATCAATAGCCTGTTCACTACTACTACTACTACTACTACTACTACTACTACTACTACTACTACTACTACTACTACTACTACTACTACTACTACTACTTCTACTACTACTACTACTAATAATAATAATAACTACTACTACTAATGATAATAATGTAATTATTATTATTATTATTATTATTATTATTATTATTATTATTATTATTATTATTATTATTATTATTATTATTATTATTATTATTATTATTATTATTGTTCAGCTACTAGGTATTCAGTCTGCTAATTTTGGCAAAGAAGAAAAGTATATTTCTTCCTTTTTGATGACAATTTCAAGGTATTGAATTATAAATTAAATCTAATTATACCGTGCTGAATCCAGTCCATACAATACACAACAAAGAAATCTTGCTTAAATGAACTGCATTGTTATGCGACAATTAGCCTAATTAAATGCTGTTATTAACATTAAAAACAGTTTCTAGTTATGTAAATTGTATACAATGCAGTCAAGTACTCAATAAAAAGGTCAAAAGGACGAACGCTATTAGTTACGCTTTTACTCCCCACGGTAATTTCCAGTAGCGATAACTTTATATAATATTTTGAACGAATGTCCTCTTTTCCCTCATTCATATAAGGTATTGTGAAACATAAATTTGATGCAAGCATGGACTGAATGTTATAGTACCATCAGTATCAGACAATATTCTGAATATACTTTAGCAGTTTTGCATATTGGTAGGAAGCGTCTAGTCCAATATAGTTTTATTATTGTTTTCTATCTACTCTCTCCGAGTTTATCATCACACTCCCGTCTGCACAGGCGGACTTTCCACAAAGCATATTTCTTCTTCTGGGATGTAAGTCTTCACTATTTCTCAAAGTTGTCTTTTAATCACGACGTTCTTTTGTAATAGCCGATGTTGTTCTAATATTATCGAAATTTAGGATATATTATCTTTGAATTACCAAATGTCTGAAATCACATTATGTTGCAGAAAATTGATTTTTTTTACAAAGACAACATTTCTTTATATCTTCCTGGACTTTATTTATTTTTTTGCATTTATTCAGTACTGCTATTTACAAATAGCATCCAGGCCTGTGTAACTTTTCTTTGCCGAGACGTTGATGCTCTTACATGGTCGAGAACCTTTTGCACCCACTTCGGTACTTTAGCAAGAAAAAATAGAAGAAAAAAAATCCAACAGAAGAAAAATTCAGCTGAACAACACTGAAATTGAAAAGTCACCTTTAATGATTTTCCTTTTGGGGAGTGTTTCACTTAAAAAGATGAATCAAAATATATAGGGAAACAATGATTACGTGAAGTGTCCTTGAACTACAAAACTTTAAATTGAAGCGTGAACGCTACTAGGTGAAAAGAATGAGATTTCGCCGAGATAAGTTTGCTCAATGCCAGATAACCAAATAGGCAGAGTAGGCATCGGCATATGGGCACCGGGAATTTTAGGGTCCCTAAAAACGGAACAAAAAATGTTGAGTTGATTTGATCTTGACGCAATAAGAGATAATTTACGAGGGTGGGGTGGGACACGATTTAGACTGACGAGAAGCTTCTACAGTGTTTAATCCGACGCTGAGTTTGCTGTAGGCTGATAAATAAAACAATCTCCTATAGTAATATTCACTAGCGGATTAGGGGCTGCTATCGCCAATTCATTAAAACTTACGCAAATCTGTGGTCATCTTTGTCTGCACACATTGGTGTAGATTTTATACACTTACTGGTATTTTTCGCAGCTGTTGAGTTGCCATCGGCTATAGGGTTCTTTTGATGATATGTATATACTATTTCCTGATCAAATCCTATGTTTCGCAAATTGTAAATCCACGTGGAATATAACTACCCTCTGTCCAGTGGCCATTTTAAAATTCACGTTAGATAACTCTTCACCAAATATTTTAAAATGTGCTCAGATGTGTTCTGGAAAGATTTCCACACAGGAAAATTGCACAATTAATAAACAGGTGGCATCAGACCTCCATTCAATCCATAAATATGAACAAAGCTTTGTGAGACTGATTTAACGGACTATGTTCGCAGTTAAAATTCTATTTGTTTATTACCGACCTTCTTAAAAATCTAATTTGCAATAATATTGTGAAATGGTTGTGGCATAGTCTATGAAACAGGGGCTTGTATCGTTGCTTGCAATATATCTACCGTACAAGTACTGCATAATAACACTGATAGTTAACTTGTAAGCAACGGGACAAGCCCCTGTGGTTTATAATCTCATATTTTGACAAACATGGAGGAGTTGCCTCCCTTGTCATTGAAATCTCATTTGAAACTCGCCCTGCCAAATCCACATAGACAAACACAAAAAGGCTATTGTGATTTTAATTGCAGTAATCACATTTTTGTAAAATGCTTGTTTTTCCTTATATGACATAAGTCGTATTTTTTTTACATTTTCGTATAGTCCAGATTTAAATTTTGTCTGCAATACAGCCCTGTGTTGTGTATCGGCAATTATAAAAAACCCACAAAGCTTAAAATTATCGATTTCCGAACTGTATGTATCGTTCCAAAAACATCGCATAGCGCATAATCTATGTATCAATAAGATTTTCTCCCCCCGTTAATTCGCTTGATTTTTTCTTTTTTTCTGTCTATCTTCATATTCATAATCTTTGCTATTGTCGACGCCTTCGTCATCACTTTCAAGAACATATCTTTTTTTTATTTTAAATCGAAGATTTAATGCATTATTTCCGTCTTCTTTAGAAAATGAAAAGGAGCGAGAGAGACAAACAGACAGATAAAGAGAAAGGATGGTGGTTGAGGCAAAGTCATCAGATTTGAAAGAAAATTGGATGAGTTAAAAAAAGCTATAAATAATCAGCTTGACAGAAAGACTTGATTGGTTCAGTCTGAAAATGATCTTCTAGTGTCTGCACATATATTTCATAGCAGACGCATCATGGCGAACTGTTTAATGTATTGTCATAAGCTTTCATTTGTCCGAAATAAACTGTCCACGATGTTCTTCTACGTAAATTTCATTGATAATAATAGTCTATTTACTACTGTCGGCGATGGAATAGTTTAAATGTTCAAACTGTATTATCTGAGCAGTAAAGCTGCTCTATTCAGCAGTAAGTTTAGCAACAGAAAACCAATTCATTTTTTGACATTTGAATAGTAGAGGAAATGTGTTACAGAGTGAAGGTTTAGTTATTTTGATTGCATATTGGACAACATTTGACAATACTAAAGATTGATCATGTACAAAGTCTTGTTTCCCAAGTACTTGTACCATCCGGTTTTAGCTCACCATTGCCAAGGAAAACAGTGCCAAAACGTGCATCCAGCACGGACACGGACTTTGTCAGCACATTCCGGAAGAATATGCCTTGACGGTAACGTGGGTATGCGTGTAATTGTTTAAATCTCTGGACTTGGGATACCAACTTTTAGACGTGTACTACATTTACTATTTCCCAAGATAGAAAAATTATAAAAGCGCGACGAGACTCAAAGAGGCATTTTCGCAGAATACGTGAATGCCTTTTTGAAACTGAAACAAGAAGCTGGTTGCTATCCTTTCTTGTATCACACTCCCGAAGACCAAAATAAATTCAAAGACAGCTACTGGGAGAAGAAGGCATCCCTTTAGATTACGTAGAGAAAAAGGAAGTAAGGGGATCGCTTGCCAATGTGATGCTAATTGCTTGTAGGGCAAAATGGCACAACGACCGTATTTACCCTAAAAGGAGTATTTGTCACAACTGCCAAAGTGATGCTAGTAGGGCAAAATGGCACAACGACTTTACTTACCCTAAAAGGAGTATTTGACACAACTTTCTCGCTACTTACAAATGATACAAGTCAAAAGCAAATACATGAAACGTGTGAACGTTGTTCGCGAGGATTTGATATTAATCAATTACGAAGGATAACTGTGCTTACATAACAGCCCATACCCGTTTAAAATTGTACGAAGCTTTAGAACTTTTAGGAGATCATGTGATGTATTTTGACACAGACAGTTTACTCTACATATATCGTCTGGGTCAACCTTTACCTGCCTACCAAGGAGACCATTTAGGATTCTAGAATCACGAGCATCCTGACGAAAAGATTGTAAGTTTTGAAAGAGGCGGTCTCAAAACTTACGGCTGCGAGTACCGTGAACCTCAAGAAAAAGTATGCATTGAGTGTAAATTGAAAGGACTGACTCTTAATTGGTGGCGCTCTAGAGTTTCGCATTTAGCATAGGGTTAAAAATTTAAAGAAAAAGAATTTCCCAGGTTTTCCTCACTGGTTATAATGGCTATATTATAAAGACTTTGTATATCTTAGGTATTGTTAAAAGAACTCTAATTCCTTTTATTTTGGTGTATGATTGATGGGTGTAATTTGGGTTAGAGAGTATACAGCTTGAGTTCACTTGAGGTGTGCTCATATAAAAAAAACTGCTAGCTCCGCTTGGTCATTTTCATTTCGTGGACTTCAGAGGTAAGTTGTAGAAAAAAGAGCCGATAACTTTTTTTTTTGTTTTTCAGATATTTTGTAAATTGTTCATTGCACTTTCAGAAATTGCTATTGCCTCCTTTAGGATAATTCGTTTTCCCTATTTTAATAACTGCTAAAGTTAATGTACTTTTCACTAATTCAGGTTAATTTGTCAAGCACATGGGCGCATCTCTTTTGTTATACTGTGTGCTTAGATCATGTACAATTTTCACAAGTACAGTATCCAAAGAAATGTCATCCATAGTACATCAAAGTATCATAGAGGTATGGCAACATTCTCTATACTGTGCATGTTAAAAATGCAAATAACTTCACCTTACGTACATCACTCTCTCAAAAGTACATAAAACTGGTGAGCGCCACCATAAAGATCATTTGGGTGTACACCATAAAGTTATATTTATGATGCTGTTTTGTATTAATATTGGCTCATGTAGTTTTTATTCACTACATTTTAGAACTTAAATATGTCTCGTCATTCTAAAATCTGCTTTAAGCGGCTGCAGGTAGGTTTGAGAAGAATTATCTCCCTTGTTATTGTACACAACACAGCATAGTTTGTTGTTGTTGGGCTTAACGCCATTTTTCAGCACATGATAGGCTATTCATGGCGGCCAGTATTAATGGTGGAGGAAGAAACCGGGAAATCACCGGAAAGAACCACCGACCCACGAGAAGCTACTGGCAAGCTTTCTCACATATCTACATTAGCCGAATCCTAGACTCGAACACACGCAGACAGAGGTGACAACACAGCATATAAACGTGTGTAGTTGTTTTTTTTTTAACTTTCGCATTCATTTCACCATTCTCAAGGAAGATGTTATTACTTCTTCTTTGAACTAATGATGATTTGGATTTTTTTAATGACAAATTAAATTTTATGGGCAAAGAGGAAAAAAATCAGACAAAAATCATTGTCATGGTATTTAATTTTTTTGTATTTGCAGATAAAAATTTATATAGTATCATATGGTCTTGGTTTAATAAGCTATGTCAGAAATTTTTCAAAATAAATTAACAGCTCAATAATTAATGAACTATAAAAGATCTTTAGCTCGACATACACAAGTCACTAGCAAGTGTCACATTTGGAAAGGCTCACATGACCGACATGGTCATGGAATAGTTTATGTAACTTTTCTTGGTAAAAAAGTTAGTTTTGACTCACAGACTAAAGTTCTATATAGCAACTATGGCAAACCCACTACCATCTCAGTGTGAGGTATCGCATAGATGCCATACAAAGACATGTATTAATACTTATCAATTATCTTTTGAACCAAAGAAAGTAAACATGGTTAGAAAATTATGTAAAGCCAATGGTGAATGCCAAGGCCATAGGTGCTATGGAAGTTGTACACTGTGATATTAAGGTATATTTCATAATTGTCCCATGTTGTTAATTTAAATGATTTAAAGTGTATGAATGTTCATTCCTTACAAAATTATTTATTGAATTGGCAAACACTGAATTTTGAATAAGTGTTCTGTTGCATTTGTATTTGAGTTTGATGTAGCGTGTATATTTTTTATGGAATACTCGAATTCCTCTCCCTATCTTTTACTGTTTTTTGATCTCGTTCAACCATGTGTTGAAATACTGGTTCAGACTGATTACAAACAATTCAACGAGACTCGGCCAATATGAGTGTAGACTTTCTGTACCAAATACAGAGCTATGAAGGACTGAATGACATAATGCATCAAAATTTCTGCTCCATACTGATGTCTTCGGTGCAGATTTAAAAATCCTACTGTGCAAGCTCTCATACTTATTTGTATTTAGAAGGCGTGAAATTTTACTTAGCTTGACATCTGAGACAAAATTTCTTAGTACTGATTCAAGCTTTGTAATATCGTCAGAACAAAGTTTTAAATCTTTAGCGTATGGTAGAAATTTTGATGAATAGGATGCTAAATGGGCAAGGCAAACTAAGGAATGTTTTCGGCAATTTCCATGCTTATTACTGAAACATTGAATAATATTTTGGACCGCTGCCTTTGCCTTTGCCAAAAATACTTCCTCAGAACTGACATGTCGTTATATACGTACAAGCTCAAAATGTACTCTTCTCCTGATAGCAGTTGCCAATTTTGGCTGAAAGAGATGTTTGTCCTTACCAGGAAAAGGACCAGTTAAATCTACATTTCTGACATCTGACATATTTTTTTTTGAAGTGTGCGCATTGCATACACGTAGCATGTATATTGTCGTATGGGTCTTTGAACCTTAGCCGAATGTTTCCTGACAGTCTTTTCAAGCTGAGCGCTTGCATCACAAGTTAAAGAATCAATTTTTAGTATATTTAACATTTCTAGCTTATTTAAATTTTCCTTTGCTAACTTAGTTTCTGTGGAGGACATCGAGTCTTCTGTGCGATGATTTTTCTTGCCGTTTAAGTGTATACATTTTTTCTTGCTACATAGTTTGTTTGCAATGGAATCACAAAGTGGAAGTTTTCTGCTTGTGGTATGTTCCATGACTTTCGCCACAGACTGTGTGGCAGATTCCCCCCCCACTATGTGGTCTGTGGTTGTACGCTGTATCTGTCTGTAATGTACCACATGTCTTATATCATTCAGTGGTCAACTCTGCTGTCTAACCTTTAGCAGTTTAATATTTGAAGTCTTATCTGAAAACTGGATTTGAATATTTACAAGTTTCTTTTTTAATTTTGAACTTTATAATTACATCCTTAATAAAGTTATCAGCGCGGTTTCATTATAATATATTTTCAGACAGAAATGATATTAGGAACAAAATAAGGTATAAATAAGTTTCTACGGCTTAAAACATTCCTGTGATACTACTAATTTAGTTCTGGGCTCCCATAAACATCTTTTCCATCAGCAGCGGGGGGACATATTTCTGATCATATGCTGAGGAACATAGATACCACCGGTGTTTTTGTGTCTTCCTCGGGAAAATATCTGAGCTCGATTTGTTCGTTTGTGAAGCTTCACATCATCGTATAATACAACAGTATGAACACATCCATCAAGATCATTCACATATGGAGCATCATAAATATCGGTAATAAAATCAATAATATTATTACTGATCTCATCCAACAAGTTTGTAATTTTATTAAAATCTGCAAGGGCTTTGTTTGATAGTTAATCGACGGTGCCACTAAACATAATTTACCTCATTGCTAGGTTAAACAACAATTGCATCTTACTAGATCCAGATGGACATTTGTATTTTGGACCATATGATTAAGATACAATCGTATGCACTTGTAGGAAGAGCTCTCATACCCCAAGATGCCCCATTATCTTGTAAAAACAAATATACATTACTCGTTTTAGTCGTTTCAGAACTCATTATCGGTGTTTTAGTAAAATACATCATAGATATTTTCAAAATGTATTTATGTTCATTAGGGAGCAGCCACTGACACACGATATGCGTTGATAATCGCATGAATTTATTTCTCAAGTGTTGATAATAGATCCATAAGGACGTTAGAGTAAAATAAATCCGCCACAGTCTTCTCTTGTTTTAGTGTGGGTTACTTTACCAATATTAGACTTCTTCATCTATTCTGATTGTTCTTTCGTTGAGGAAGATTTGTATTGTTGTGGTTGTTGTTGTTGGTTCCAATATTTTGCTTGTTTTTCTAAGAACATGATTTTTACTTCTGGTATGCAAAATTTTGGTAGAGGCTGTTTCACTCTCCACGATTTTAATTGTCCATATTGTTCCTGTGTCGTTGAATGTGTATGTTCTGGTCTCTGCTTTGGTAATTGTTCTGGCGTTTTTAAATATTTTGCCGTGTAAGTTTCTATTAGTTGAGGCGCATGCAATACACTTTGAAATTGATGTATAGTTACACGTGTTTCACGATGTGCGTCGGATTGGTTGGAATATCCTCTTGTCTGTGCTTTAGAGGTAAATTCATATTTTTGTTATCTTTGAAGGATTCTCGTGAACACTTTCATTGATTACTTTTCTTAATTTGGTTTTCGAACTTTTGCCAAAGCATGTATGTCAACATATTTCTCAACAATCTTCTAAGAGGCATTTTAGACACAGTAGGTTCATTGTAAATACACCTAGTCCATACCTTTTTATATTATGTGATGTTTTTTAATCACTAAAATCTTTCTTATTTAGAAGTTGAAACAAACATGCATAGATGGGGTCTTCCAAAAGCCACTTGCGACCTTCTGTATTAAAATATTGCTGTTGTGTTTACATCACTGTTTACTCGGGCTGTACTGGAAGTATCTTTAATGAAAGGCTCGCTTCTCTACCATTTCTACAAGTTAAGAAACGTCTTCTTAGACTTAATCAATCTCCTCTTAAAAGTGAGTAATAACCTCTGCTGTTGCTCTTGTTGTTTTATGGTGTTTTGTGCATTTAGCTGTCTTATGAATTGGACCTGCGTCTTCGGTTCCAGTTAGCTAAATAACCTATTTATAGAGCCTCCCGTTGATTTTGTATTATGTCTGCATGTTCGACAATATATTTTGTTGGTTTATTAAGTAGTAGAAATACTTGCTCAAACCCACCTTTTAAAGTCTTCACATGCAGTCAGTAGCATCAGCAACATATTTGCGACACTTTTGCTCCCTGCAATGACACAGAGAATTAATTCCTGATATTCACAAGCGGGTCGAACCTCATACTCGCATATTTTAATTTTTTCAAATACTTTTTAAATTGATGAGTGAGATACGTTCGTGTCTAAACCCGCTCGATATTTGTCCCCACGATAGGAAGTTCCCGCCAAATCATCGTTGAGTCAACTATACAGGTCCGAATTGATCTTAACAAACATGTCATGAAATGCATGCCAATTATTGCAAAGCGTGTGCAATGAATATTTGCAAGGCCATGTGAATCCAAGCTTGAAATATCATCAACATATAACAATTGTTACTACTTACTTTAGGCAAATGTGAATATCATCGAGTCACAGATTGCATTGGTACTTTTGTGCCGATTTCGTGACGATATTGTTGCAGGATTGATTTGATTTGAAGTAACACACCCTCGAACACAAAACTATTGTTTTAGTATGCATTCTAACATCAATTATATGAGATTCGTCGATAATGGAAAATAAATAAATAGTGACATTGCGAAACTTGTTACTCAATGCTTTTAGAAAATCTTGTAAAACTTTACAACACGGTTGATCATTAGCTGAGGTTCTTTCACATATAAATGATTACACTTCAACGATTACAAAAATCATATTCAACAATTGTTGATTTGTTCCTGATCCACCACTACCAATGCTTAGTGCACGAAATGAGTTTGGAAAAAAATCACAATGATTGGAGAATTTACGTGTTGCTGCACGGAAAGGTAAATGACAAAAAATCTTTTGTTTTTTCTAAAAGAATATGTGAATTTCCTGTTTCCTGATGCTATTGAATAATACAACACATCATACAATCATGTCATCATATGTTCAATGTCGCGCAAAATTCAATTCTTTTCGAACTGACAGTAGCAATTATTGGAATTTGTGTTTGATGTAGAGCAAAGAAATTCCCATTCATTAAAAAGCGGTCGGCGGTGATGCACAAAGTTATTGCGATTACCATCGAGCAAATTGAACAGTGAAAGGAATATCTCATGATAAATTACTGTAGATCTGGGACACGGCTGCATACACATGATTCTAACAAACGACATAAGCTTGGTGAAGAACTAGTAAGTCTTATTGACTCTGCATGTTATTGACATCTAGTTGCTGGTAGGACAAAAAATAGCACGATAGATCATCAAAAGATGAATCAAAGCTGAAATTGCATTAGAAGTTCTGTCTCTTGTGGACAAACGTCATTAAAATCAAATTATACCTACATAAACAGGAATGGATACTAATGTCGAACATTAGAAAATTATAATACAGTTCACGGGATTATTGAAGAGGTTTAAACAATCATGAAAAAATACAGCAAAGGTAGCCCACGGATCGCGCGAAGGTGGTTGGCCTAACAAGGGTTGTAGCAAATTTACATGCGGAGATAAGAACACTTTGACGTGTATGGTTTGATGTCCGTAAGGCCGATTTGTTGCTTGTTCCACAGGATCGTGTACATGATCTATAAGGTCATCGATATCAGACCTACAAATATACTTTAACCAGACCTCATATTGCCAACAGATACACAAATGCTGAGCCGTTAACATCAAAAGATTCTCAGACGCACTCGACCACATCATGCACATTCATCATTAACATGGCGTCAGGTATTACAAGTGGATCCTGGAAAAATAATTTCTGCTACTGCCCTGCCATCGAAACACTATGCGAGGTCGTGTTGGACATACTAATATACATCGCGACAAAGCTGTTGTGGATCGATTTAATTGCATACTTGTTGATAGGTTATTTGGACAACAGTACACCCATTTTGTGTTGGCGGGGCTGAGATAGCAGAAGGGATCGCAAATGGGTAACCCGATTTCCATTAATCAATTGAGCAATACATAATTAAGTCACGAACATGAATGAACGATGACCAGTTAAACGGATTCGACAGAAGACTTACATTTACTCATAAATGATTTCGTATGCGAAGATATTGCAACGTTTCGGACACACGTTTGTGTATTTGCATTCATCTGAAGAACTGAACGGTGGTCAACATCGTTCTACTGACCCCGTATTTTCCATGGATATGCTTACAATTTGGTAGCGTACTTATAAGTAAACCAGCAAGTTACCTTTCGGATCTATTAATGAAAGGGTATTAACTTCTGAAGACGATAGATTGTGCTAGAGGAATTGCAAGTTGTTCCAACATATAATAAACTAGCGCAAGATTTGTTTTAAAGGCATTAGAGCATCACACCTGCCATAAGCGAATATGGAAAATGGCAAGCTTTGCCGCTGAGTTCATATTTTCCATGTCCAGGACCCTACATTTATTTCGTTCAAATACCTTTGGTCTTTTCATAAATGTGAAAGTTTATTCAGCTGTAAAAGCCACATCGGTGGATTTATAGGGGTATCGCAGCCTTTCAACATTTCTTCAGCCATATTAAGTATGGATGTCACTCACCGCCGTTTTATCTCTTCTTCCACATTAGATGGTAAACTGATATTAAGATACACGGATACAAAATGTCGCGTGTGAGTGTGAGTGAGTGTTTGATTTAGATTTGTAACGTACTTTAATAAGTTTCAGTCATATCGCTTTAAGGTCTGCAGTGTGGCAGTTTATAGTGATGCCCAGCACTGTGACATCACGATTTATTTGAATACATCCTTTTAGATGTACAATGTGATTCATTTAAATTTAGTGACTACGTTTTTCTTGCATTTATAGACACATACATACACACACATACATAAATACACACACACACACACACACACACACACACATATATATATATATATATATATATATATATATATATATATAATATATATATATATATATATATATATATATATATATATATATATATATATATATATATATATATATATATATATATAATTGTCTTCTCTTACATTTGGCCTGGTAAATGTTGTTTCAGTTCTAAGCTAACTCCGGCGTTGATCAAGTTACCATTGTATTCCAGGTATTCTCTGAAAACCCACATAACATCTTCTTAGCTTCTTTGTAAAATCAAGATACATTCCTATGAAACAGCGATAAGTTGCTATACATTTCAGATAATTTGTAAATTACCCCCAATTTGCAGATATCTCCGCTATTCCCTCAAAAGATTTTGAGAGCCAATCTAATATTTTGTAATTGTATATGCTGTGGCAATTGTTTAATTCAAAAATAGATCTAGCTGTCCGAACTGAGCTTTATGATTTAGTTTTCTGAAAATATTGAAAGGCGAGCAATTATATGATACTTTATATGAAGTTTTACGGTGACGTTAACGTGTGCAATCGACATAGTATACGATTCCTATGGAAGGGCAGATAAACACCTTTCTAGTTAGGAAATACTTGTGATGACCCTTCCAATGATAGGCTAAGATCAAAGTACTATTTATCAAATTATGCATATACAATCTTGTGTAATGACAATCACATATAGTCAGGAAATAATGAATTTAAGTCTAACATGTTACCAGTGTGTTGGTTTTAACTATTAAACGTTCCTTTCGATATTTGCAAAACATATTTTACTATAACAGGTGCGCGCTGAGGCTTGGATAATTGCGCTTCCAATTTAAGCAAGCAAAACATAGTACATTGCTAAATTAAGAAAACTTGCTCAGTGCCTCGGAATTGACTGGCACACTACATAATTTATTCTGATGCTTATCTGCACAAGTTGTACTTGGCTCATGTACTTACTCACCGTCTGTGTACAGCTTGGGAGTATAGATCAATATAGGACAGCTGTGTAGTAAATGACATAGTATGTAACCTCAAAGTGTTTGCCTTTAGTCACATTCGTTGATAAATAATCTATAATTTACCCATGGTATGCTGCTTGAATGACAAAATGATCAAAAAAAAAATAGTAGGGGACAAAACCCGTGACGTATACAAAACCAAAGAAAGCAAAAAGAGTCTAAAACAACATAATGACACCACTAGTTTTCCTTATTTCAAAACAATAAGACAGGTTTCGGATTTCTAAGTGAACATTTCTCTTAGGCTACTTTCTGAATATACAATGCAAATATTTGCTTTCTAAAAAACAGGGTTTTAATCTTTTATTTAGACTATATTTATAATATTAAATTGGATCAATTTAAGCAACACATGTCTGAACGATAGCACTTTTCTCTGCTGCAAACGACGTAAGAAGGGAAATGTAAACAAAGTTTTAGCATCTTCCTAATGTCCCACTGACGGAAAAGCCTGAGCAATGTTATAATAATATATAATGCCTCAACAATGTTATAAAAATAAGTAGTGCCTATATATTTTAATCAGTCATTGGAATTATATTTCCTTTGATATGTCATATTAGCTTTGTAGTGGGATGGCATAACGTATTCCTGTGGTGAATGAAGCAAATATTGGATAATAATTAAAAATATAATAACTTAATTGCAAATTAAAAGTTGTCTCTTTTTTACCTCCAATTCTATATTCAACAAGTGTCAAAAAGCAAAATACGAAAAAATACAAGTCATGTCCGGTTTTGCAATAAATGACATATAACAGAACTATATCTATTGCTATATAAAACTAGATTATCATATTCTCACGGCAAAGGAGTAATCGCTATACCGGATCCCAATGAATTCGATGTAAATAATATCAAATTGAATCATCCTTC